>CM074733.1:44009432-44299432 GCA_037367245.1 Phrynocephalus guinanensis
CAAGTTTGATAAAGTTATGCAGTTCACAAGCTCAGATTGCATTCGTCAAAGGTTATTGATGAATTTCTCTGCTGTTTATTTGTGTATATTTGTGGAGCGGGAAAGAGAATAGATCAGGCCTGAGTGATATTGGGGGGGGGGGGGTTTACTATAACTTCTACTAGTCATGCTAGTTAGGAGCAGTAGTCCATAAAAGCATTCCTTTTAGCTCTAAAGAAGACAAATGCACAAGAACACCCTTCTAGGCAGGCATGCATTAGGTAGAGATAAGAATTCAGATAGATTACCTGTATGTATGTACAGTACTTACATAGTTATGTATTTATTCGCTGCCTTCATATCCTATATTTCTTTCAATGAGCTGAAGGCCATATACTGTACATGCATCTGTAGGATAATTGTTACAGTTTCTGTAAAATGTGTGACATGTTTCAACTGTTGTTCTACCTTGTCCTTTACCTGTTCTTCTCTTTCTCACAGAACTGCATGGACAAGCAGCAGCTTCTGGCTACTATCCGCCAAATGCAGCAGTTTCTTAAGGGGCAAGAAACCCGGTTTGTAGAAGGAATACGGGCCATGAAAAACCGACTAACAACACTGCAAAATACAGTGATTAAAGTCACACAAGATCCAGAAACTGGTAAAGATAAATCCAGAATTTCATAGTAATAGCTACTGGAGTGTTATTTATAGCCTTGCTTGCTGCCTGAAGTTTGTTGGATTGAGAGTGACTTTTCTGAGCTAGGATGATTTTCTCAAACTAGAATGACTGCCTGTCTGCCCAATCTTTCCTTCCATCCTTTGAATTCAAAGAGAGCACTGCTCCTCTGCTGAATATGTTTTCCCTCTATTTCCTGGGTTGGTAGCAGTGGTATGTTTGCAGTTGATCTGTTCAATTGGTTGCTAAAATGTGTGCAGTAAAGAAAACAGCATACAGAAGTCTGTAATTTCAAGCAACTGTAAGTAAGCACGTGTTTTTTATTCTCTCTCCTACAAATGACCGAGTGAGTTATGGAGACTTCAAGTGTCTGTTAATGAGAAAGGGGTAGACACTGAGAAACATGTACCTATTCTCCTTTGTGAGTCATAAAGCAGTTAGTAGAGTGGAACAACTGCAACTTTAAGTCATTGTACCAAAATTGAAAGGTTGCAAACATTTGCTGCTAGAAGGGCAGAAACCCAGTTGCTGGAAGTACATACGAACATCTATATATCGCCAACATGTATACTTTTCCCAAGGCAGAGGAAACACAAACACTAATCTCACATGACCAAAACATATCCCATAGGACAGTGAACCTCAGAGTTCCAAAACCTGCTCTTTATGGCTCTGAGCAATCATCAATTAAAGGCACCATGCAGACTGTCAATAGCCCATGTCACATTGTGTGGGATGGCTCTGTAAATGCAAGTCCAATTTCCTCTGGAAGCAACTAGCCGTGTATCTTCTTAACCCACTTGCACCTAATTCTGCTTGCAGTGTCTTGCCCTATCCTGGATGCCCCACGGAATGGCAAACGATTTGGCACTAAGAACATGGTGGACCATGAAGTCCATTTCACCTGTGACCCTGGATTTCAACTGATTGGTTCCAGTTCTCGGGTGTGTCAACCCAATGGCAGCTGGACTGGAGATGTTCCTCAGTGCAAAGGTATTTTGTCTTATTATTCCCTTGATATTTTGTCCTTGTGTGTGTGTGTGTGTGTGTGTGTGTGTGTGTGTGTGTGTGTGTGTGTGTGCGTGCGTGTGTGCATGTGCGCAAATGGTGGGCCATGCTCTCCATTTGGATTTGAGGAGCTGCAATTCAAAAACAAGACATTCTCCACCCTACGTGCAGACTTTAAAATGCCACTGCTCTATCACACGTCCTTTAAAATGCTGATTAAATTTCAAGATAAAGCGTTTCCAAAAATCTTGTCCCCATGGCCACTGGCCTTCTAAACAAACCACCCAGTTATGCTCCCTTTAGCGAGTTTTCCAAGACCTACTGGAGAAGTTGGGAATTTTTTGCTCTACAAAAAATGTGAGCCAGAAGTCTGTTGGAGCTCGTATATGATCTGGTTTTCTGCTTTCCCCCTCCCTCCAGCCCCGACCAGCTCGTCCTGAGGCTCCTCTGTGTTTTTTTTTTTTTTTAAAATTTCCCCTCCCCCCAGCATTGATCAGCTGGCCTTCGAGCTGTCAGTGCTGTTTTTTAAAATTATTTTTCTTTTTTTCCTAGCGCCACCTGCTGGCAGTGGGGCTGAATGGTGCTTTTTTAATAAAAAAAATCTTTGTATGTGGGAACAGAGACCCACATCTTCAGTCATGTGACCGAGAAAGAAGAAAAGCCGGTCTTTCACAATATCCAGTTCTTCCCCCAGGTGAGATAGCGGCTACAGTGTGGTGGCTGCTACTGCAATAGATTAACACAACTCCCCTTCTTTAAGTATTTTCAACAGAATACAAATACAACAAATGCCCCATTATCTCTAGTTTTAATGTGGTGAAGTAATGATACCAATTCATGCGAATTATTTTTGAATTAGGATGGCCATTAATCTAAATCCATTTATTTCTGTTTTAAAATACCAGTCTGTGTCTGCAGTAGAATTGTTAACTACCCTGAAAACTGCTGATCATTCTGAACCCGCAGTGCTATTCATGGTGGTTAAAGCTGAACAGCTGGGCATAAATCAGTCCCTTCAACAGATAATATATTTCTCATAACTGGTGCCAGCAACCAAAAAATTGATTGGCACAGCACAAACATAGTAATTAAATGAATGTGCTTACTTGCAAACATGCCTTTTTGCCAATATACGATTTATCTAGATTGGCAAACAACCAAATTAAACATGATTGCCTGCATTTATGACTCTGCAAAAGACTGCTCAATGATCATGAACAGGAATTTGGATTAAGATACACATTTGAAATTCCGGTCAAGATATTTGCACTGTGTTTGCATAACACAGCAAGAAGGCTAGAGGACTGTAGCGGAAAACTCCAACAATGCTTTCAGTGTCATAATCTGTATTTACGTCTAAGATACCATTCCACTCTTCTTTGTAATAGGATTAAGAAGGAAATAATAATTATAAGCCATAGATACGGGACATGTTTTAGGGCTGCCTCCTTTTTTATGAACTTTATTTGTTTGCATTTTTTAGCAGCAAGTCTGATTAAAGAAATTAAACTTTTGCCCTGTGCCAAAAAAGTAAACCACAATGGATCACATATCAGTCTCATGGACTATTAATGAACAAGGCAAGAAGTGGGAGAAAATGGCAACCATACTGTGTCTTTTTTTAAAAAAAAGAATATTTAGTATTGTTATTTGAAACAAATTGAATGTTGCTGTTTTTAAATCAAACCTATAGTAAAGGTAAAGGTAAAGGCTCCCCCCGCACATGCCTGCTAGTTGTGTCCGACTCTAGGAGCGGTGATCATCTCCATTTTCAAGCCAAAGAGCCAGTGTTGTGCAAGTCCTTGGCCACATGGCCGGCAGGGCTGCAAGGAAACACTCTTTTACCTTCCCGCTTTTTATGGCAGTATCTGTTTATCTACTTGCATTTACATGCTTTTGAACTGCTAGGTTGGCAGGAGCTGGGGTTAACAGCAGGAGCTCACTCCGCTGCGTGTCACCCGGGATTCGAACCGCTGAGCTGCCGACTTTGCAGCAGACAGTTTTCAGAGCCTTCATCCACTGAGCCAACATGCCCCTATAGTAAGGTGCAGGAAAACCACAGCCTCTCCATTTTAACTCTTGGCAATACTTGGGCCATCTTCCATTACCTGTTGGTCCAGGTGTTGCTGAGCCCACCCCCACCCCACTGCTATGCATTCTTATCGCAATGAGATCACTGAGAATCCGTAGGAAGTTCAAAGACATGGCAGCCAAGGAGGGTTGCAGCAACTCCATGGTTGCTTATTCAATAACTTCATGGTCTGCTAGTCTCTAATTATTTAAAATATTCTACGGATGCACAAGAGAGCTAGGCTTTTGCCAGATGTCAAGCCACTGTGGACTAAGAAGGTATGCACCGCCTGCTTCTTCCAGGAATTCCACGACACTAATTATTTCAACACATAAGAAACCAGCAAGAGGTGAAATCAGGGCAGGAAGGAGGCAACGGAGCAGAATAGAAATTTTGGGATTTCTTAGCCATCAAGGGTTCTATGGGCAACTTTCCTTTTTCTGCTCAGGGAGGTTGCAAAAACCTGGAGGAGGCTGCTTGACCCTTACAGGAAACATCCCTGTGGTTAAAATATTGCTGGAATCTTTCTTCTCTTTTATTTTTTTTAATGAAGCGGGGTTTATTGTTGCAAGCAATATAGCCAGAGTCATTGACCATATACGAGAGACAGGAGTTCTGTTAGCATACAGATCCATTTTGTTAATCACAAGTCAAACATATGTGTGTTTCCTTGAACAAACATGACATGTGACCGACAAGTGTTGTAGACTTGGTGTACACCAGGGATTCCAAATGTTAAATTTCATCTCCTCAGCAGGTAGAAGGAGGCATTCAAGAACTAGCAATACTGTATAGCAGATGGCGAGTTCTGTCTTAGAATTTTTGTTTTTCCAAGTACAACTCTCAGAAAGGCCATGGTGGATGAGGATGCTGGGGGCAATAGTTCAAAAGATAAGCTTCACAGACAACAAAGGGACTACTGTTCTGGAATGTTCTACTTAAGAACGCGAGGCTAATTGGCAGAATCTCCTTTCTCTGGCAAACACATGAGGTGATAACAGGGCTTTCAAGTTTCAAGTTTTAGTTTGGCAAACATGGGCTGCAGAATACAGCTGAGGAACACACAGCCCATGGACCGTATGTTATCCCATCTGTTTAAATACCCCCTGAATTCTCTGGCCAAACAAATGCCTGGCAAAAGGGGAATTGCTACTCCTTGAGGCCTCCAGGTTCGATGACTCTAAAGCAGGGGTCCTCAACCTAAGGCCCCAGGGCCGGATGCGGCCCCCCAAGGTCCTGAATCTGGCCCCTGGGACAAATTGCAACCCCCCCACCTACCCCGTTTTGTGAGCAAGCCAGCCTCCGCAGCTTTTTGGACTGTGATCCGGCCCCCAGTGGTGTCTGGGTGGTTTGGACCGGCCCACTGTTTGAAAACTTTGAGGCTAAAGCAAGGCTGGTTTTGTGGAGAGGGTATATTTTTCAGCTTTGTTTTTCAAAAGCTGAACTTCCAGTTTTTTCCAATCGTGTGTGTGTGTGAGAGAGAGAGGGGGGGAGGGAGGGAGGGAGGGAGGGCGACAGAGTGTCTAACGTATTCCCTAGACTTACCAAAATGCACCACCCTATTACAGAATGAGAAAATCTCATTGTCTTTGGACTTAAACTCCTTCTCAAATTGTACTGGTAATTCAACAGGCTATTAATAAATTGGGGCTTCTTCTGTTGTCTGTACCTCACACTATAATGTACCATAAGAAATACCATCTGCTGCAGGTTATCCTTCAATGAAAAATAGATGGGAAGCATGACCCGGGGCATAGAAGAACATTTTGGCTTAAGAACTTAAGCCAATGATCCACAGTGAGCACAGCGGCTCTGTTTAGAAGAGCCTTATAGAAACCAGTTCAGGCTACTGATCACCAATATTCTACAAGGACATGGCACTTGAAGAAGTACCTCACAATGCATGTTTCATGTTTGTACACTCCTCGGGGTTAAGCAGGGATAGCCTTACCAATCAGGCAGAATGAGTTAGACTTGCAGGAAGCAAATTCTGGGGGAAGAAATGGCAAAACACACACACACACACACACACACACACACACACACACACACACACACACAGAGCTGTTTCTCTTGTTCCCTGACTAGTCTGCCCCCCTCTGAGGACAAAGCTGTGTATTCTATACAGACTATCTCCAAATTAGTCTATAAAACTTTCAGACGTGACAGAGAAACCAAAGGTACTGCCAAATTTAAAACAAGGTTCAAGTGGCAGTGCAATCACCTTCTGTACATGGAATGGTGGGAAGCTTCATCTCATTCTTTGCATGAGATGACCAAAATGTTTTAGGCCACGCTGATAGAAAGACGGTGGATCCTGTCCAGCTGAACTCTTCAACTTTATAGTTAACCCCTATACTCCTGCCCATTAGGTTCACACATTTAAGTTGGAATTGGTAGCCCAGTCAAAGATGCCATCACTCTGATTTATCTTTCATTTCTTGGGCCTGTTCCTCGCCTTCCATGGTACTCCCAAACTCAAGTGCAAACTATTTATGTTACAAAGAAGTCATCACTAGAAGAAGGAATTCCTTAATTGCAAAAACAAACAAACAAAAACATTCAGTTATCACAGGAGAAGATTTTCTCACCTGTATCTTACATATTGGGTTGCTTTGGTTTGTGATTGGTCTTTAGGAGCTAACAATAGCTTTCTTTGCAAGTCAGATTTTTGGGGCACAGAAGTCTGCCTGAAACACATATACCGAACACCAACATGATTTCAGCTGAAATGACAGGTCTTCTGTTATGTCTCGCTTGGTCTCAAAGTTGATTAAATGGTGGGGATGGGTGACTGGATTCTCTGTTTCTTTATTCAGTTCCTTGAAATTTTAACATGAAAACAGAAAGTCCCCTTTGTTCTCTAGAGCTGGAGAGGAGGCTTAGAGCTTGTATCTTTCATAAGTGGAAAGAGGTAACTCTGATTTTGCAGGGGAATTAATCCAACTCCATGTTATATTTCAGACTCTGTAGGAGCCATCTAAGGTGCCGAATGTCAACCCCTGAATATATTCAGCACCTTGGATAGCTCCTACAAAGTTTGGGTGAAAAGCGAGAGCAGATTCCCTGCCCCCACATGATCACTGTCAGGAACCTGCATTGTCTTTTTGATGATGATGATGATGCTAGAACTTTAAGAGACAAGGCCACAGCCCTGCTCTGTAGAATGAGCAAAAATGTTCCCAAATAGGGAAGAGCAGGATTAGGAAGGAAATGAAGTTTTGCCAGATGTTTGGAGACTTTGATATGGTGATTTTACTCATTAGTAAGACATTAGTAATACATCAATCACATGTAGGTAACATATAAATAATTCACAACAGCTTGAGTAGTGCAGTGAATAGAATATATGACTAAGATTCAGCAGACCTGGGTTCAAATTCCTCCTTGACCATGGAATCCCAATTAGAAAGTAGTAACTGTAAACCACTCTCTGAATATCTCTCATACTTTGAAAACCTTATTAGGGTCAGCATAAATTAGAAGCAATTTGACAGCACAAAGTACACATAAGTAATGCACATTTTATAATAAATAGCTATATTATTATTTTAGAGCCTTACCAAGCAAAAAACAGCCCCTAATACCTCAGATTACCCTAAGTAAGTGTGTGTGTGTGTGTGTGTGTGTGTGTGTGTGTGTGTGTGTGTGTGTGTGTGTGTGTGTGTGTGTGTGTGATAATTACAATATTTTGCTATGTGTAAGACTATATTTTTGTCTAAAATTGTTAAACTAAATTTTGAGAATCACCTTATACAAGGAAGTAAGCTGAGAAGAGAACTACACATTTGCAAAACTGTAATTATAGGTTGGAAATAGGGATGGGCATTTTTTTTCGGAACCAGTAGGTTACGAAATGAACCACGTGAGTCTAGTTGGTCCTCAGAACCGGCTGATACACACAGATCCAATTGCTTTACCTTTCTCTGTCTCACGCAGGGTTAAAATCCAATGAGGAAGCATGCTACAATGTCATATTTCCTGCTTCTTGCTGCTGGCCAATCAGAGAGGGAGGCGGGATGATGCCTGTCCCTGCACAGCTCCTCATTGGCTAGCATCACAGATCTAGCATAGATGACATCCCAGCATGCTTCCTCATTGGATTTTAACTGTGCACGAGACAGAGAAAGGTAAAGCAATTGGATCTGCGTGTATCACCCGGTCCCGCGGACCACCTGGGCAAGCATGGTTCGTTTTGTAACCTACTGGTTCCAAAATGAAACTAGTTGCTAAAGTGATGGTTGTCTCATATATGGGGGCATCTTATAGACAGGAAAATATGGGTAAATATCACGCATTCAGTCAAAACCCATAAGATGTTGGTGTTAATGATAAACAAGAATAGGGGATTGTCCTGTGTTTGCTACCACAAAATGTAACTCAAGTCCTGTCAGAAGCAGCTCCTGGGTTACAAAAATGCAAAGGGGGGCATTAATATAAGATTTGTTTGCTTTTTCCCTTAGATGTTAGCGAATGTGCACGTCACCTCTGCCAGAATGGGGGAACATGTATTAATGAAGGTGAAGGGTACAGATGTGCTTGTCCACAAGAGTGGACAGGTCCCAACTGCCAGTATCAAACACAGACAGGTATGTTCTCTGCTGATGAGTGAAAGGGGATGGGAAGGATGAACATTGAAACCTATAGGGTAGAGGCATGTCTGGACTTTGGCCCTCCTGGTGTTTTGGACCACAACTCCCAGAATTCCAAGCCTGTATTTCCAATGGCAACGGACTGTGGGAGTTGTGGTCCAAAACATCTTGAGGGCCGAAGTTCGGACATGCCTGCTATAGGGAGAGAGGGAGGAAGTAGAGAACAGGTAGGTGAGCCAGGAAGACATGGACTGCCTCTCTCCCAGGGCTGGGACTCAGGATGGCTTACAGCATAGTTAAAGAGTCTCTTTAGAAGCACACTTAATTACCAGTGCTAAAGTGTGATTAAATATAAAACTACTTTATCTGCAAGATCTTGTTCCATAACTCTGCCAGCGCAGCAGCCTGACAGAGGACACAGGCAGTGGGCGATTGCCACCAATTAAGGAGTACATGTTCCCTATCAGGCCACGCACGACTCGTCTAATTGTGCACAATTTGCACATAACCCAAAATCAAGATCAGATCTTTAATTCGCAACAGTCTGCAGGTGGTATTGAGGTCATTTCCCCAATGCCAGTGGAACTATTCAAAACCGTGCTGCCCATTAAATATATATATTAATTTCTGTAAACTTTTAAAAAGGTAATAAGACTTTATTAAGATGACAGGGGATCTTTAATTTTGCTAAATTTTAAATTTAACCACCTTAAAATTAAAAGACATCAAAAACATCTCAGTTAAAATATTGGCTGCACCACAATGGGCATTAAAAGTTAATAAATTTTGAAGCTGGCAATTGGTAATGAGTTACAGCTTACTTAGTCATCTGTAACTAGTTCCTTCTAGGCTCTGGCTCAAAATCACACTGGAGAGCTACAAAAGCAGAAACAAATGATTGTAATCTCCTCTCTCTCTCTCTCTCTCTGTTTGCAAGAAGGGATGGGGTGAAACACTGCCCATTCTCTTCCTGCCTTACACCATCTGAATGTGATCCATTTCATCCGAATGTTTGGAAGAGAGAGATCCTTTTCCATAAATAATGGCATTGGTATAAAAAAGAAAAAAGAAAAGACAGACAAGGAAATTTATATGTAGGATAGGATTCAAAGGTGAGGAGAAAAAGAGTATAAGAACTGATAGTTCTTGATCTTACAACCTTGGAGAAATGATCGGTTTCGTGTATATTAGAAATGGGCACAAACCAGTGGTTCGTGCCAGTTCATTTCTTTGGGAAGCACCAAATATCTTCTCAGGCAAGAAACAATCCAGCACAATCCACTGGTTTGGTGGTTCGTGCCCATCTCTAGTGTGCATCTTGATAAAGTTTTTTTAGAAGTCTTAGAAGTGGTAGACCCAAAACAACTAACATTTCTACATTTTTGGTGCCAAGCGTTTTGGAAACAATTTCTTCCTTCTCTCCTTGTCTTCTAGTGCCACCAGCATGGAGCGTGGCGGATGACTCAGCTTTCAGTCGTAAGCCGCGCTGTGCCAAATTTGACAGGATGCAGCACTGTAGCTGTGAAGCAGGTTTCCACATGAGTGGCACATCTGAAAACAGCATTTGTCAAGGTAAGACGGGAACTGAGCAAAATGACTCAAGAACCAACACTAGAAGTGTAGGCTGGATTCCACCAAATACTGTCAAGTAATGTAACTTTTAACAAAATGTATGTAATATAATATTTAACAGATTCAAAATAGTTTCTGTGTATAATTGCATAGTCATTTGTCAAGACACATGTGAATAATGTAATGACATGAAAAGGTCAGAATAATTATATCCAGGTGCCATGGATAACTGATGAACATTGTGTACTCATGTAATTGGTTTATATGATGTCCGCCATATGTATAAAAGGCAGGATTGCAACCCATTTTGTTTTGGGACTGCTTTTTGGTGAGATGAGCAGTTTCCCCACTACTCTGTAATATTTATGCTTTGTGTTTTATTTGTGTATCTTTTTGTAATACAAGCTTTTATGCTAAAGTTTACTTCTGTCTCCCAGCTTCAAATCTGTGCTTAGCAATTATCTTTCCATGCCACTGCATAACTATGCTAACCTTTGCAACATTTAAAAACCCAACACACTTTTTAACAAATACCCAGTTACTAAACAAGCTGGCCCGATAAACAATGGTTTGTATAAATTCTGGATCAATGCTATCAAACAGGATGGGGCACAAATAATCTGGAGCAAATTGGGATTCATTTAGAAATATCAAAGTGGTCCCCATATAGGACTGAGGGATCCATGTTCTACTTAACAAGATAAGAGTGATCTCTGCTCCCTAGTTAAACTTAAAGTTTATTTATTTATTAGATTTCTATATTGTCCATGTAGTTTCCAGGCAACTCTCAGTGGTAATGCTGTTTTCAAATTTAGAGCTTTGGAACATAAGTAGTGTTTGTTTGTGTCTTTGTGTGTGTTTGTTTGTTTGTTTTGTGTTTGTTTGTTTGTTTGTTTGTTTGATATACCACAACATCTCGCACCAGTACCACTCTGGACGGTTTATAAAAGTTTATACAACATTGAACCTAAAAACAAACATAATAGACCATAATTGATTCAAAAATTACAAAACAACGATAAGAATCAAAGATGCAACCCTTCATGCAAACTCTATGAAATATTGGTTCATTCCAAAGGAGTGGGACTAAAGCAGAAAGAGCAGAGCTGGACATGCGAGATTTGGCTCAGAAAGAGCAGGAGAGCTGAAGAGGCCAGAGCCGTTGTTACTACTTAGATTTCTAAGGCCCCTTGCCAACTTCTCTTAGGATTTTGAAGACTAAGCATGTGGAGCTGATTTTTTATGTGATGGATATCCAAGCCAGTTGACCAAGATATTTTAGATTTCTGTCTGAATTTGAAATCAAGAGGACATGGAACTTTGCAACTCTATTAAGCAATTCCTGTACTGGTAGTGTTGCCAAGGTCTTGGATGCACAAATTGTAGCATTTTATTACTATTATAATTAAGAACATAAGAACATAAGAAGAGCCATGCTGGATCAGGCCAAAGGCCCATCTAGGCCAGCTTCCTGTATCTCACAGTGGCCCCATCAAATGTGTCAGGGAGCGCACAAGACAAGATATCTGTCTCCTGATACCACTCCCCCTGCATCTGGCCCTTGAAGTACCCTGGTTTTAAGCCTGGAGATGACACATCTCCATCATGGTTTGTAACCTGTTATGGACTTTTCCTCCAGGAATCTGTCCAATCCCCTTTTGAAGGCATCCAGGCTAGATGCCATCACCACATCTTGTGGAAGGGCGTTCCACAGACTAACAACACGCTGGGTAAAAAAATATTTTCTTTTGTCTGTTCTCACTCTCCTAGCCCTCAATTTGAGTGGATGTCCCATAGTTCCGGTATTTTGTGAGAGACAGAAGAGCGTCCCTCTATCCATGTTCATGTCTGTTATATTACTGTGAATAAGAAGAGACTTGTAGCGGGCAGCCTAACCTCTGAATATGTATCACTTAGAGAAATGTAAATATCAGATATTTGCATAGCCAATCGTAGAGCTTAGGGGAGGAGCCAGCATGTCTATGTACTGTACCTGTGAATGTATCTGTATCAGTTCAGATAGGGAGTGCTGAATGTAAAGTTATAGACAGATAAGATACGGATGACTGTTAAGTTATGTAGAGATAGGGAACTGCCAGTGTAAGATCTAGTAATATAGGCTCTGGCTGTTTTATAGTTGTATAGATAAGGATCTGATAGTATATACTGTAGAGCTACTGCTGATCTATGGAGATCTACAAAAATGGCCTGTAATTGACAAAAAACCTTGCTGGTTAGCTCAGAGGTTTAGTTATTTGGCTGAGGAGCCAAAGGTTGGGAGTTTGATTCTTCACTGTGCCTCTTGGGACAAGAGCCAGCCTGTGTGGCCTTGGGCAACCTGCACAGTTCCAGGGCACACCAGAAGAAGGGAATGAGAAACCACCTCTGCGTATTCTCTACTTAGACAACTCTGAAAGGGGTCACCACATGGCAGAACTGACTTGACAGGACATGCTTATTATTAATCCACAAACCAGTATGATGCCATATATTGTGGCAGAATAAGCAGTCTCCAAAGACCGCCCTGATTCTTCCCCACCCCCATTTGAAACCAAATCTAAACAATTCATATACAGTATTTGGAAAAAAAATACTTAATCCTACAGTATTGATATACTGTACCATCAGTTCTGATTAAATACTAACATTTCCCACACTTCCCTCGCTGTCTTTATCATGAAATTACTTTCTTTATCCATGCAGGAATATGAAGAATTTATTTCTTATATTCTTTCTCCCCCCCCCCCGCCCCGCCCCCATGGCAGATGTTAATGAATGTGAAGTTTACAAGCAGGAGGGAGCCCTTCGGCTCTGCATGTACACCTGCATCAACACTCCTGGGTCATATCACTGTTCCTGCCCCAGTGGATACAAGGTCTTCAGTGATGGCAAAAGCTGTGAAGGTGAGACATAGCTTCACAATTTCTAAACATGTAGCATATGGTACTTCACAGAAGCCAAAGGATAATTCATAAGATTCGCAGACTTCATACAGTTCTACGCCTGCCAAGAGGTAGGATTTTACATTCTTTTTTGTAAGCTGCATTCTTCTATGCATTTATCCATAAATAAGACTGTTCAGACACAGTGGGACATACTTCTGAGCAGGCTTGCCTAAAATGACTCTGTAATTCAGAATCCTGCGCTGCGCAATGCCTTCATTTGGATCAATTGAAAAGGTACAAAAATATGCAAGCTTTTCAGTTCTCCAGAATTCTTCATCAGGCTACAAGGCAAAAAATAAAGGTACAGAAGTGTACTGAGCTTCGTGGCACAGTGCTTAAATGCCTGTAACTGCAGGTAAAACTGTGCTCACGATCTGGGGTTCAATCCCTGGTAGCCGGCTCATGGTTGACTCAACCTTCCATCCTTCTGAGGTCGATAAAATGAGTACCCAGCTTGCTGGGTGTGCAATGTGTAGCCTGCACACTGTAAATAAAAACTGTAAACCGCCCAGAGAGTACTTGAAGTGGTATGGGATGGTATATAAGCAGAACACTTTGAACACTTTTGAAAAAACTGGCTAGGTGATTTAAACCTGATCTCCAATTACATTCAGTCCCAAAATGGACAGTTTGTTGGTACCACATTAAGGTCTGCTTATGGCATTACAAATATATGGAGAGGAGCACTGATGGTGGTTCTGCTACAAGAAGAAAATTTCCCACAATCTTTACTATTGCAAGTGCTTCATTTGTTAGAAAGTTTTGAATTCAAAACTTTGAAATTCCTTTTGCTATGGTGTACAAGTATCGACACCTGTAAGTACAGAGAATAGATACAAGTTCCATAAAATATACTCATTTCTTATTAACTGGCACTTAGTCTTGGTAACTCACTCTAAAATATTTGTAAGATAAAAATAAAAATAAAATCTTTACCTACAATTGGTTGAAATTGTACTTGAGTATGTTGCTTTGTTTACTGCACAAGACTTAGCAACCAACTGAATAGATCAACAGCAAACAATGCTTCCAACAGGCAAAAGGGATGGAAAGAAACACTCAGGAGAGAGGTGGGGGGGTCAAAGGCTGGAAGGAGCGATAGGTTAGTGCAAGATAGATAAGCGCCTCCCAGTTACACAAACTACAGATAGTATGCAAAATTGCAAACAAAACTCTAGCAACATTAGCTTTGTAAGATAAAATAGAATTATTACCACTCTACAGTCAAAAGCTGAAGATAAAAAGGTGCTACGTATGTGCCTAAAGTCATGCACTGAATTTATGGGGGTGGGGAGAGATTTGAAACATATGCCTTCCCAATCCCAAGAGTTCCTGTTTCCCTTTATTTATTTATTTATTTATTTATTTATTTATTTATTTATTTATTTATTTATTTATTTATTTATTTATTTGACTTTTTATACCATCTAGCCTTAGGGCTACTCTGAGCAGTGTACAATATGGAATCACATGACAAGTTAACAAATGAATACATTTAAAAAACCAAAATACAAGGAGCATTATAAAACAAAATATACATAAATCAACAACAATAAACTAAAATTAAGCTAAAAATAGCAGAAGATTGATAAAACAGAGGGGGGGGGAGAGAAGATAAGTGGTAAAAAGAAGAGTGTCTTACTGGATGTTTGAGAAATCGGGAAAGGCCATTCTAGACAACCAAGTCTTCAATAGTTTATTAAAAATTTAAAGCCAGGGTACCAGCCCAATTTCAGGGGGTAGATGGTTCCATAACTGGGGAGCAACCACCCACTGAGAAGGCCCTACTCCTTGTCACAGCTTCCCAGGCCTCCCTTGGGGTTGGAACTCCCAAATGTCCTGCCTAACTAGTATGGGTGATCCTGGCAGTTCTTCTTGGGAAGAGCCACTCTGTCAGATACTGAGGTCCCAAACCGTTTAGGGCTTTGTATGTTAACATCAAAACCTTGAAGTCAATGCGGTAACGTACAGGCAACCAGTGCAGAGCTGCCAGTACGGGGGTAATATGTTGAGGCCTTCTTTGCCCCGTTAGAAGTCTGCCAGCTGTATTCTGCACTAGCTGCAATCTCTGCATTAACCTCAAAGGCAGCCCCACGTAGAGAGCACTACAGTAGTCTATTCTCGAGATTACTATATGAAACAATTCGGCCTGATGTACTTCACTTATCCGGATAGCGAAATAAGATCTTCTTGTGGCCTTGATCTTAGGTAGGTAGATGGATGACACGATCTTTATGGCTGATAGATTATTTTCCGTCAGAGCCTGCCTCCAGATGCTCTCTAGCCTCCTCCGATTTTTCTTTAGGGCCCGCAGCTCCTGGTTGAACCATGCAGCTGGGAGGGCAATCCATCTCATATGTTTTCCTCTCTTACCATCAAAAAGTATCTATCTGAGAGTTAAAGGCAAAGGTAAAGATCCCCCCCCCGCACATGCGTGCTAGTCGTGTCCGACTGTAGGGGTGGTGCTCGTCTCCGTATTCAAGACGAAGAGCCGGTATTTTGCAAGTCCCTGGCCACGTGGCCAGCATGGCTGCACGGAAACTGTTTTACCTTCCTGTTTTTTTACAGCGGTACCTATTTATCTACTTGCATTTTACATGTGTTCAAACTGCTAGGTTGGCAGGAACTGGTGTTAACAGCGTGAGCTCACTCTGCTGCATGGCACCCAGGATTTGATCCACTGAGCTGCCGACTTTGCAGCTGACTGTTGCAGCATCTTAGTCTGCTGAGCCACCACACCCCTCTCTATCTGAGATAGTGAATGGGCCGTATATATCTTTCCCTGGGCCATTTTGGCTTTTTCCCAAAGGATCCTTACCACTCCTGCCGGCTGTTGGAAAGAAAAGATGGGTTTGGGTGCCAAACAGGACATTCCCAAAATGTTAACAGAATTATGCTCCTAGCGGGGTGCTATGAAGACATGTTGGTTGGCCTTTACAGCTCAACAGCCCTCCTGCAAGCTGCCAGTTCCCCAGACCATTCCGAGTGCCAACCTCCCTTATAGTCTTATACTCGATCCATTTTGCACCAAATGAATGAAACGAAACACTAACCACAGAGCAGAGGTTGGGTTTGGCAACAGCCATGCAACATGCCAGATTTTTGTGATAGTTTATCTTGCACTACCGTGGCTTAAAATACTAGCTGTGCATACCGAGAGAGTTAGACCTCCGACACAAGGTATACATTGTAGTGTGGTTTAAGGTATGCTGGAACGTACGAAGAGGAAATACCAAGAGCTGTTGAGGAATTCAAGAGTGACATCGTATCCCACAAGTGTGAGCTCTGTGCTCTCAGGCTGCCATGGAAAGGCTTTTGAATGATGATAAAACAGAGCCGGTCATTTGCTTTTCAGGGTCAGCTTGTTCCAAGTGAATGGTTTCTCCTAGAAAAGTTATATTTTCTTATTTATAGCAATGATCGGTGTTTGTTTGCCATAAAATTATATTCTATCTTTCTGCCAAAAATGGCACACAAGACAGCTCGTATTAATAAAATTAAATTAAAGCAAATACAGTTAAAATGTTTAAAAGGACTAAAGATGCAACTAACTAACTAACTAACTAACTAACTAACTAACTAACTAACTAACTAACTAACTAGCAAACTAAATAAATAAATAAATAAATAAATAAATAAATAAAATAGTAGCATTGCTGTTATATCTATGGTAATCTAGGTTAAATGTCAAATACTTGCTTGGGGGTGGGGAGAAGATATTTGCCTGCCGGCAGATGGACAACAAAAAGGGAGCCAGCTTGGTCTCTTTGGGCAGGGAGTTCCAGAGTCCAGAGTGGCCCCTGGAAAATCTGAGGGTGAGATATGGCAGCTGTTATGTAGCAGCACTGCCTTCCACTTCCAACCATAAATATAGGCTTGTGTAAGTCTGCTATCCTTGGCTGCCTTTAACTAGGAGTGGTGGTCTAGTGAAGCTAGGGCTTGAAGGATCAAAACCTCAGGATTTGCTCATTAGCAGGGAAATAATCGGCCATAAATGCGTCTCTGGCTTCCCTCTGAGCTCAGCTCCAGTCTTCGTACTAGCTGGCAGAGGAATAGATTTTCCTAGGGACAATGTAGTGTTGCAAGTTCATTTCTCCTATAGTGCAAAGTGTCCAAGGAACGGGTGTCTTCGATGGACAAATAAGACCACCCCCCCCCGCCCTCAACGTTACAAAAAGATGCACTCTTAATATGGACTGATCTAGTTGCATGCATTTGGAGACTCTATAGATGCCCTAAGCACATCCGATCTCACCTGATTTCGGAAGCTAAGCAGGGTTGGCCCTGGTTAATACTTGGATGGGCAACCACCAGGGAATACCAGGTGCTGTAGGCGCCTGGAGTAGGAATTGGCAAGCCCCTCCAGTATTCCACTGCATCACTGCCCAGGAGCCACCTACAGAAAACAACAGGTCTTATTAACAAGTAAGCTTGGCTAATTTTCACTCTAAAATAGATAGAATGGGGGTGGGGAGTTAATGTGATTAGTGAACAGGCTTCCAAGAAATAGAAATTATGACCTAAAATAGTCGCCTATGATGTCACACCCACCAATATTTTGGAGAAGGCAAGTTAAATTAACGTATTACATGGCCAGCCATTCTGTTTTTTGCATAAACGATGTTATTGTGCCATCATCATCATCTCCCAAAGGAAAATATTATAGGTTGTATCATAACCTATAATGTGTTTCTTTCAAAATTTGCAAGAACAGCATAGCTTCCTGGGGCCACATTTAAGTCAGGAAACTAGAAACCAACCAACCCCAAAAGGGCATTTCACTTTGGTGGAAAATGGATGCTGTGTGGGCCCGGGGTAAAACTGTGCCACCATATGTAGAAGTATAACAACCCAGGGTCGCCAGTCCTGTGCTCAGCACTGCTCCCTAGTGGTGAGAGCCTGAAAGATGCTCAGAGCTGAAATGAGTTCACACAGGGACTGTTACTCACAGAATTTGACTTCCAGTTCCATCGTACCGGGATGCTGCACTGGGTGTGTATGTGAAGGGCTGAAATGTTGAGGTCTCACCATAACAATAATTTCCCTTTCATGCCCAGAATAAATGTTGATTTCCTTCCAGATGGTGTGGAATCAAAAGCTTCATGGTCTGACCTCATGTCACCTATTTTTGCCCTAATGAAGTTTTCTCCAAGCTAACACTTTCTAGTTGTGTGGGATGATGCCTCTCATCATCTTCCACTCAACATGAAGCTATGGTTAGTAGAGATGATGTGAGTGGCAGTCTCAATATTTGGAGGACATTGGCTTGTGGAAGACATCACCTAATGAATTCTTTCAGCACAATTTCTGTCAGGGCTGAATTAACCACTAATTAGCATCCTTCAGCACAGGGCTCCAGATAGCTGATACATTTGTTCTAAATCTAATTATCTGGCTTACCAATGTCACATCAATGGCTGATACTTCACATCCATCTCATTGCTGTTCGCGGTCCCGCTTGGGACCGGTATGAAGTAATCTAACCGCACGTTCATTGCAGGACGAGGGAAGTTCGTCCTGACCACGCCCCCTGAACTGTGATTTAAGCGGGATGAAAGATTCCCCTCCCTGGCCTCGGGAATCTGCTCATCATGCTTCTCATTCTGATATGAGTGCCCGTGAGGTAAGGCTCATCACGCAACATGCCATTCTCCATCTAGTGGCAGGAGTGCGAAGTGCCATTCACCAGTACATTCCCTATGGAGTCAGCAACACAGTGCAGAGAGGTTAAAAGACAAATGCCTCAAACTTAGCTCCGTAATGCATTGAAGGCAAGGCTTCGGAGACTCGAAACATTGAAAAAAACGGAAGGTCGGGCCGAAAAAAAACAGAGAACAAAGGCATGGAGTTTCACATCTCATCACGGAACGAGGACGTGCAGTAAGAGTCATGCCGGTATCATCCATCACACCCGTGTGTACACGGGAACAGGGACAGAACCGGAAGAAGACCATGTGACCGTGACCGACATCAACACGCAACAAACGTCCTCCCAGGACGAGAATGGATATGAAGTAACCATCAATGTCACCCCTACAAGAAGGCCAAATTCTCAGCATGAAATTAGAGTCTTTGTGGCAATTGCTCAACACGGTGGCTAAAAATGGCTTATCAGAAGAAAGTGGGTTGCTCTGATCATGTGAAGAAACTGGCCAGTTAATTAGCTTACTCTAACCTTAGGGTGGAGTACAATGAAGAGAAATTAATATTAAAGTTTAAATAATTTAATTTAAATACTTTCAAACAATTGTTAACAGTTTTAACTTTGAAACAATTTAAAATCATTTAAACGTTTAAAATGCATGTTAAACATTGGAACCACTGAAACAAACTTCAGTCAGCTGATACTCAGCTGAACAGGCAGGTTGTAATGTTGTGCTAAAATAACAGCAATGTTGACACTTTTGGGGTCTCCTCCATGGGATGAGGGGGAACTACTGTGAGAAAGCTTCCCCTACATCTCCGCAAAATGCATTGGTCATAATGGTGGGACTGGGAGGGGGGTCCAATGGAATATTATAATGACACAACAGATACATATGGGTAAAGGCATTAGAGATCTAGCTCTACTTTTAATCAGCATCAACCACTTGCTTTTTCTAGGAACATCCACTCAAAGGGCGACTTTTTATTTTTATTTATTTTAGAGTATTTTTACCCCAAGCTTTCTCCTTGGAAAAGGACCCAAGATGGCTTACAATAATGAGGGACGATATACAGTCCAGAACATTTAAGACATATTCAAATTAAGAATAGGGAATTAGAAGAGGCATCTTAGAACATTAAAAAGTAACATTAGAGCTACAAAGAGCACCAAGAAGAAAAGAAAAATCCATTTTGAGGGGTGGAAAGCAACACGGAGAACGCTAGTGTTTTTATGAAATCAATCAATGCAATAGTGCATTGTAATCCATATAAAGTCACATAGTAGGTAGTCCCTCATTCAGGGAAAGTCTGCCTTTGGAGACTTTAGAATCTGAGACTGGCTGGCTTGCTGGCACACCCATCTGTATGACAGATGAGACTTGGGAAAAACCCTCACAATGAGAGCAAACTTTATCTTTCATGTCCACCTGTCTTATTTAACACCATTGCAGCTGTATGGATTTTAAGGAATGCAAACAAGTGCCCAAGAGATACTGTCATTTTGATACTACTGAGCACAACCCAACGACAACATCAGGATTTGATGTACAAAGTTTAGAGGTATCAGGCTGAGACGACTGCCATCTCTCTCCATGGGGCAGCCATGAGATGCACTTGGAGAAGTGGGCAGTAGCTGCTTCTGCTTGTCTAAGGTCCTGCTCTGGAGCACTTCCCCCTTGTTTTACGCTCACTCATTCACACACATTCACCCATAAAGAGGCTTTAATATTGCAAAGCGCCAGAGAGAGTTCAGGGCAGACTAACTTCTTTGCATGCAGAAAGTCCCAGGATCAAATCCTGGTGTCTCTAAGGGCCTTTTCACACGACCCCTAAACTCCGCGGCAAATGGCTCCCAGCTCCGGAGCGTAAAATTGTTTCCCCACCAGCTCCGGAGTTTACAGATAATTAAGTGCGACCACGCCCGCCTATGCGCGTCCCAGTGCACTTTTCAGGTACCTGCTCTCTGGAGGTGAAAATTCCTGATGCGGATATAACGTAGTGACTGCCCGGCTCTCCTTGCTTCTGTTTGTTCTTTTTTTTGCCCCCCGCCCCTTTAAGAGATCTGAATGCAGTGCCGGGAGGGCAGAACGGAGGTGAGCGGCATTCTTTTCTTCCTTTTTTTCTCCCTCCCCTCACGCAGCCATCAGCCAGGAGTGCAGAGGGGGTGGGAACGCAGGAACAGTGACAAACCCCTAAGATCTCTGGTCCGAATTTAAGTGGCCAGCGGATCTTAGGGATCGTGTGAAAAGGCCCTAAGTAGGACCATGAAAGACTTCAATCTGAAATCCGGAGGCGCTTTTACACGACCCCTAAGATCCGCTGGCAACTTAAATTCGGACCAGAGTTCGTGGGGGCTTGTCGCTCTTCCTGTGTTCCCACCCCTCCGCACTCCATTTTTCCTGTCTGCGTGAGGGGAGGGAGAAAAAAATGCAGGCTCACCGTCTGCCGGTTGGAGCATCCCAGAGCCACCCCGTAGCGATTCCTGACTCTTAAAGGGGCGGCGGGGACAAAAAAACAAACAGACAGCGAGGGAGCCCACCATTCACAACCTCACAATGCGCATCAGAAGATTTTTTACCTCCTGGAGGCTAGGTACTTGAAAAGTGCGCTGGGACTCGCTTAGGTGGGCGTGGTCGTACTTAAAATTTTTTTTAAGTCCGGAGCTGGTGGGAAAACATTTTTAAGCTCCAGATCTGGGAGCCCTTTGCCTCGGATTTTAGGGCTCGTGTAAAAGTGCCCACAATTGAGTACCAAATTACTAAACGAGATGGGTCCCATGATAATATAAAGCTGCTTCTTATGTTCCTATTTGAATCTAACAACAAGTTGTTTTCCCATTGAATCTGATACTATATCTTACACAGATTGTAGGAAAGTTGCTTTTTCTGGCCAATTGCTCTGTGTCCATAAGCTGTCCTGGCCTTCTAGGAGATGTAGAACAACAACAACAACAACCCTTTCTGAAACCAAGGTTCTTTTTACATTTACTGTACATTCCTTTTTCAGATATTGATGAATGTGTGCTTTCATTGCACAACTGCACTGGGGGAACAACATGTATCAACACAGGAGGCGGCTTTCAGTGTGTTAGTCCTGAGTGCCCCAAGCCTAGTGGAAACATCAGCTATGTGAAAACATCACAATTGTAAGTACTGTATAAGGGAGAATCAAATATTGTTACACTCTAGGCAAACAAAACCATGACCACGAAACTATGTCTGTTATTTCTTTCAGTACAGGCTTCCAAGGGTACAGATTAGATGTTGAATTGAGACTGGCTAAAATCTTACTGCCTTTTCACACAGTCGGCATAAAGTTTAACAATGAATTTCTGGAAGTTGAGAAATTAGCATAGACACTTGCTGTTGTGTATTGGATTGTATAAATCAGGAAACACACAGAAATGCCTCTGCTAATATGGCAGACAGGAGTTGAGTCATGGCAACTGGACTTGTGGGATCAAAATGTTTCGCTATACATCCAAGTACCTTCTTCAACTGAATAAACCAGATAACCTCACCTGGGATGACTGAGAATCTCCACAGACGTCTTGTTTGGCAATTCACTACTGAGATTTATGCTATTTGTTTTATACTGGTAAGTGTAATTGGTAGAATCTAGAGTCTAGACTATTTTTAGCTGCCTAGATGCCCTAAGATCATCTCATCTTGCCTGATTTTGGAAGCTAAGCAGGGTTGGCCCTGGCTAGTACTTGGATGGGAGATCACCAGGGAATACCAGGTGCTGTAGGCACCTTGAGTAGAAATTGTCAAACCACTCCAGTATTCCTGCCAATAAAACTCCATGGACATGGAGTCACAAAGAGTTGGTCATGACTGTAATGATACAATACACACACACACACACACACACACACACACACACACACACACACACACAGAGAGAGAGAGAGAGAGAGAGAGAGAGAGAGAGAGAGAGAGAGAGAGAGAGAGAGAGAGAGAGAGAGAGAGACTATTTTTAGGCAGATCAGTGATGTCTGATCAGACTGTAACCCACCATACGCTGATCAGAACATAAATGGTCTTCCAGATGGAACATTGGTAGCTCTTTACATTCCCAGTCCTGACAAACTAGCAATTTGAAAGCATGTAAATGCAAGTCAATAAAAAGCGGGAAGGTAAAACAGAGTTTCCTTGCAGCCATGCTGGCCACATGGCCATGCACTTGCACAGCACTGGCTCTTCCGACTTGAATACGGAGATGAGCACTGCCCCTAGAGTTGGACATGACTAGTAGCACGCATGTATGGGGGGAACCTGTACCTTTACCTTCTTACATTCCATTTCCAGTCAAGCACCGATTGTAGTGGAAATTCCACCAAAGTCCAACTTTATTCTTACCTCTCTTAATACTGCTTTTCTTTTGCCCTGGGTTTCCAAACATTATTCACTCTTCTAAAACCCTTGCTTTGCTTTTTTTTGTATCTTTTTACTCTAGAATTGTGGCACATCCATTTTGTAGAAAATATCCAGAGTGGAAAACCCCCTGGAGCCAGAAGATTTAAATTCCCCACTTCAATTCATCATTACCTCTTAATGCAGAAAGTTCATGATACTAGTGTGAAAAAGACTGAAGCAAGGCAGTGCTCTAGACAGGCAAAAGTGCCCTGAGGAAAGCGTACTGGCCTATAAATTGCCACACACATTAAATACTACAACATTTCCAGTCCAGTGGACAACAGTTTGAACTCACTAAGCAACAGAAAAGAAGGCAGAATGAGATGGCACAGATGTCTCAGAGTCCTGAGTTTTTCTAGAGATCTAGGCATTATTGCCAAGGCATGCCACATATTAGAGCCAGACATGGGGAAAGAATAATAAAACTACTGTAAAAACAAAAACAATTTTTTTAAAAAAAAAGACAAAAAAGTAGTATCGCCTTAAAGACAAACTGTTACATTTTAATGTAAGCTTTTTTTTGACAAGTCCACTTCATCAGACATCCGTGTGTATCAAGGACGCTATCACCACAATGTTAAACACCCTCTGACCTTCTTAAAAATCAACTACAATCTCTGTATTTTGAAATCTATATTATAATGTCATAGATAAATATCTGCCATGCTTTATCTCTTCCTCTTATGTCTGATGAAGTAGACCTGTCCACAGAAACTCTTGTTAAATAATATGAGTAGGGCCTTTTCACACGACCCCTCAGATCCGCTGGTCCCTTAAATTCGGACCAGCGATCTTGAGGGTTCCTTGCTGTTCCTCCGTCCCCACCCCCTCCGCACTTCCTTGTTCTGTCTGCGGGAGGGGAGGGAGGGGGGAAAAGCCTTAGACACCAACAAAAGAAGAAACCCTTACCTCCCGTGCGTGGAAGCTTGCTCCGAGCCCCGGTTTTACTTCCTGGTTGCTCTTAAAGGGGCGGAGGCGAAAGAAAAACAACAAAAACTTCAAGGAGAGCCCAGGCACGCTCCGCATCAAATATTTTTCACCTCCCAAAAGCAAGTACAAGAAAGTGCAGCTGGGTCGCGCTTAGGTGGGCGGGGTCGCACTTAATTGTCTGCAAACTCCGGACCTGGTGGGAAAACATTTTTAAGGTCCGGAGCTTGCAGCCCTTTGCCGCGGAGCTTAGGGGTCGTGTATAAACGCCTTAGTCTTTAAGGCACCGCCATGTTTTTGTCTTGTTTGTTTGTTTTGTTTATACCTATAATGCTTGCACAGATGAACACAGCTACCTCTTCTACAACTACAATAATAAAAGCATGTATCTCCATAAGAAACAAGAACAGACTAACTGAACGTTGAGTCATGGCAACTGGACTTCTTTAAAGAAGTCCAGTTGCCATGATTCAACTTCCAGATAACCTCACCTAGATGACTGAGAATAACTACTGTAAGGCCAATACCTAAAGTGGTCCTTATTTAGCCTGTTCTTGTGGAAGGGAGATAATTCCGATAAATGTAACTTGTAATTGTGATTAATAATTGTGACTGGTGCAATTTTAATTTGCAATTGTAAAAAGAAAAACAAATCAAATAGTAGTCATTCTGCAAACATAATAAATGCCAGGAATCCTATATATGTAAGCAACCTTCCTATATCCAAGGAACAGAAACTGACTAATTTGCTAGACCATGACCCATTTTTTTAAAATTGACACTACTTTTAATGTCTATAATGGCTCTGCAGAGATAAAATGTTATTACAAATAAATATGAATAAATAGTTGTTTTGATATGTACAACAGAAAAGTTTTAAGTAGCCCTTTAAAACCTTCATTAATTTGTAAGAAGCACCACTGGACAGCCATCTGTCAGGGATGATATGAGGTTTCCTGCCTTGGCCAGGGAATTGGACTAGAAGGCTTTCAACTATCCTTCCAGCCCTACAGTGATTCTATGATTCACTGCAGTAGATCAGCATCTCCCAATTGTAGGTTTCTAGATGTTGTTAGACTACAACTCCAATAGCCTTTGATAGTTGGACAATGGACATGCTGGGAGATGCAATCCAACACCATCTGTGGAGCTAGATTTAGGCATGGTAGCAACAAGCCTCAGTCTGAAGCCTTTGATACGCAGCTATGAGGTCTCGAGCTACATCTGTGTAGCACCTTGAAAAACACAAGCAGAGGTTGTACATCTCTACATTTGTTGGTGTTTTATGAAAAAAAATAGGGAAAGGCAGCATGATCCCCAGAACACTACAAATGCAGGAATAGGTGACATATTTATTGAATTATTCAGAAATTTAAGCCAACCCCTCCCCCACCAAAAAAAAATCAAACTGTGAGCTTTCAATAATTCATTTGGCCCTCCCTGTCATTAAACATAAAGGAGGATTTGGTGTGAACAAATCCTGAATAGAAAGAATGACTGGAAAGGGTGAATTTTAAAAAATCCCGTTTCATCTCAAAAAATCTCCTTCCATTTTATGTGCATTCAAGTCACATCTGATTTAAAGACAGTTAGTCTTTAAAGATGCCTCGTGTTTTGTTTTGTTTCTTTGATTTCTTTGCCTGACTTATGATAACCTTGATATGATAGTGAAGGTATCTAAGGCCATTACTTCACGTCCGTTTTGTCTCTGTAGTTGTTGTGCTTAGGAGCAGTACAAAAAAAATGTTACTTCATGTCACGCAACTACCGAAATTTGTCTCGACCAGGCATTGGCGTATGAAACCCTGAATCCCAGTAATTCGAAATATCAAAAAGGAAGCTAGACAAATTCAGCATTTGTCACGGTACAAGACCGTGAGGTAACACTTGTCACAAGACAAATTATCACGACCATGGGGACACGGAAACAGGGACAAAACCACGTGATCACGACCAACGCTGTCACAGTACAAAACTAGTCATGGAACAAAGAAGAACGTGAAGTAACTGCCTAAGATACTAAGGAGTGGTTTTAAAAGTGCCAACTCCAAGTGAGTGTCCATGACCAAGCAGAGATTTGAACGCAGGTCTCCTAAGTTCTTCACTCTCTCCACCCCATCACTCTGGCTCTTGTCATGTTACAGCAGAGATATATGCGATGGAACTCTACTAACATCAATGAAATGTCAGCTGTTTTCCCCTTCTTTTTCTCTCCTGGGAGCCCCGCTGTCCCACAGGATCAAACCATGGATATCAGATTAATCATGACAAGATACACGCTGGAGGTCAAATTGATTATAAAAGGAAATGTGTAATTTCTGCTATTGCAATAGTTCTCTTCTGGGTATGTCATTCTTTCAGTGCTCCTTGCCTAAGCAATCACACTTGCAAACAAAGCTCACACTTAGCTCCCAATGAAAACCCACAAAACGAAAGCAAGCTAATTTCCAAGATGCAGAGAACAGAAAACTAGGATTAATGGGCGTCTTTTTTTGTGGAGCTTGGTTTTTAAAGACAGCCTGAGTGTATTATCTAACCTGAAGTACCTGAAATTCCTTCTAGGGCTCTACAACTTTGAGGTGTTGTTTCTCTTTGTCTTTCCTAGCCAGTGTGAACGGAACCCATGTCCGATGGACAGCAGGTCCTGCCCCCACGCCCCCAAGACCATCTCCTTCCATTATCTCCCTCTGCCGTCCAACATCATCACTCCTACACCTCTCTTCCGCATGGCCACTGCTTCAGCTCCTGGGCGGCCTGGTCCTGACAGCCTGAGGTTTGGGATTGTGGGAGGAAACAGCCGCGGGCATTTTGTGATGCAGCGCTCCGACCGGCAGACCGGGGAACTCATCCTGGTGCAAAGTCTACAAGGACCTCAGACTGTCCAGGTGGAGGTGGACATGACCGAATACCTGGGACGCACCTTCCAGGCTAAACACATTTCAAAGATCACTGTCTTTGTCTCAGCTTATGAATTTTAAGGGAAAGCCAATAACATAATAGTGATGATACATAAAGTGTGGAAGAGTTACTTTTCGCAGTACAATCGACAGTCTCCCACCTAGCATGGTCTCTCGGGATTCAGAAAATTATAGTCCACAAAAGTAACTTTCACAGAGTTTGAAAATAAGTAACTCACAACTGCTCCTGATCACCAGCAATGTTTATATTATTATTATTATTATTATTATTATTATTATTATTATTATTATTATTATTATTATTATTATTATTATTATTATTATTATTATTAATTACTTCATTGTCGGTTCCTGGGAGCTGTACCGTAATATCTGGTAATGACATCAGGCATATTTAACTGGATTCTACATGCCTGTGTTAAAAATGGCCCTGCTGTAAATGGCTTTACGTTTTCTATTTCTGCTCTTCAGGTTTGAACCTGGAAATATTAAGCCTGGAATATTAGTTGTTTAGAATACAATACGCACAGTCTCTAGCTAGTCATTGGATTCAGAAAATGGTAGTTCAAACCCCCTACTTGCCCAAGCTCTGCTTTAGATACCCTGGGCTCCTGGAAAGAAGTAATAACATAATTGTATTGATCTGTTAATGAAAACTCACAGAACAGGAAGAGATAATATTATTAGTACAGTGGTACCTTGTATAAAGGAATTAATTCATTCCAAATGAAGTTATGTTAAGCAAATTTTCCTTTATACAAATTCCCATAGCAATGCATTGAAAACAGAGTAATCCCATTTTTATGTTTTACAAATTCTCCCCATAGGTGATTATGCTAAGCAATTTTTCTCTATCTCTGGAATTTTTTATATTGTACAGATTTTATGTTATACAAACTGTTTGTTATACAAGAGTCCACTGTATTGGCTTCTATTTCCACCCCAACCATCCTGCTGTAGCCACCTTATCCACCTATCTCTAACCTGTGTTTTGCTGGTTAAGGTAGTGCACTGCATAGATCAGTGTTAGTGAACCTATGGCACAGGTCCCAAAGGTGGCACTCGGAGCCCTTTCTGTGGGCACCTAACATCGCCCCTTCACAGCCACCTGTATTTTGGTTAAATTGCTGTATTGGCACTTTGCAAAAAAAAATAGTGGGTTCTGAATCGCAGTTTGGCACTCGGTCTCTAAAAGGTTCGCCATCACTGGTACAGTGGAACCTTGACTTACATACTGCTTGACTTGCATCATATTTGACTTGCATCAAGAAGGGGCCTGTTTGACTTGAGTCGCAGGCTTTGACTTACATCTCGGAGCCCTGGCGCAAGGCACCGGAATCGGGCGGCAGCCGCAACCCAGCATCGCGGCTGCCGCCTCCAAACTGCTCCTGCCTTCTTTCTCTCCTCCGGCAGCGGCGGCTTCGGCGAGGCCAGCTCAGAGCACCTGGAGCTGGTCCTCGGCCTCACCGAAGCCGCCGCTGCTGCCGAAGGAGAAGAAGGGCCGGGAGCTCGGGGCTGGCCTCGCCGGTTAGACAGTCGGCTCAGTCTTGTAAAAAATCTGGCTGCAGAAGTCTGGTCCACAATGGAAGCGTTTTAGTTGGGGAGCTGTAAAGTTGTGGGACTCTAATGGTAAGCATAGAGTTGTTCAGAACTTGGAACGTCAGGTTAAAAATCAGTAAAACTTAAATGTTAGACATTGCTTCTATGAACATTAAAAAGTGGAGGCGTATAATTTGTGGACTATAATTCCACTGCCTCCTCCTCTCTTTGAAGAGACATTTCATTTACATCCCCAGAAGGAATCTCCTATCCCAGTCAAATTTGTGTTAAATTGCTGTTTTCGAGGGTCTTTTTCATCATCTGGAACGGATTAATCCGCTTTCCCATTACTTTCTATGGGAAATGTTTGTTTGACTTAAGTCATGTTTGACTTAAGTCTAGACCACTGGAACGGATTAATGAGGTAAGTCAAGGTTCCACTGTATAGGCAGACAGTCTGACTTTAAGACAGGCTTTCTGGTCTACAAGCTGGAGAAAAATTCAGTATATGATTGTATTCTGTCATACATTTACAAGATAGCGTTTTATGTGTTTCATAGCATATAAGCAATAGGTTCAGAGTTATATTGCTGGCAAAATTCAAAGAAAAACAAAACAAAACAAAACAAAACAAAAGACACAAACATGTGGCACCTTAAAGACTAACTTTCATATTTTAATGTGACGCAAATGTACTGACTTACGTTTTTATGCCATTGTCATTCTGCTAGCCATCAATGTTGTTCCTTTTGTTTAGTTCAGCAATTTGTTTCAGCTCCAACTCAAGGCATGGTTATATTCTGGGAATAAATAGGGAGATGGGTTGAGGTTTTTGAAATCGAGTTAAAGTCAACAGGTAGTCACATAGTATTTTGGTCAGTGTGTGCTTCGTGTTGGTGAAATTTTTAATCCATTTTTCAGCTTTCTTGTATACTGACGGAGGGTGCTATACATTGGTTTTTTAAATTGTTGCAATTAAGCTTTGTCCTATGTCCAACTGATTTCATGATGGCCACTCACTACTGCTGCTGTGGTGATGTTTTTAATATTTATTTTAAAATTTTCATTTCTTTCAAACTGGCATATTGATATGTCATTATTACAAATGGAAAAAAATAAAACAGAAGATTTCAGCTGCCCATGAAAAGGAGACAGAGGCTCCTCTTTCAATAATTTTTAAAGTGACAGCATCCTTCTCTGCTTGAAAACTTCTCAGTGAGGATCCAAAAGAGGGGAGAGAAAGAGAGAGGGAAGGAGGGTGAGTGGGTAGGCAGCCAACAATGGCAAAAGGAAGGCAAGGGAAACTGATGAGATATTGAGAAAGCCTAGGCATGTGAAAGAGGGAGCACTTGCACTGGCTGCTTTAAAAAAAGTCTTTAAAACTTGCATATCGCTATGTCAGTATAACAAATAGCAAAAACGACAACAGATCAGGCTGCAGCCCAATACAGGTGCATGGAGACACACACACACATACATACAGAGAGAGAGAGAGAGAGAGAGAGAGAGAGAGAGAGAGAGAGAGAGAGAGAGAGAGAGAGACCCACTGGAGGAGAGGGAAATGGCAGCAAGGGCTGGTGAGAGGGAAGGCACACCAGTGAGTGATATAACTCAGGCCTGCCCAAACTTCGGCCCTCCTGATGTTTTGGATTACAGCTCCCAGAATTCTAAGCTTAGATTGCCAATGGCAAAGGACTGTGGGAGTTGCAGTCCAAAACATCTGGAGGGCTGAAGTTTGGGCAGGCCTGATTATAAATAGAAAACCTTACAGACATAATTTACACCACCAGAGGCATTCTCATATGTCAAAATTATTGAAAGTAAGTTGTCTTCACAAGTGAGTTAAAATAAATTACCTTCTGTGAATAAAATACCTCATTTTGACAAAAAAAAAAAAACACCACACATCCCATGGGGGGAAATCTGATCTTCCATGTTCGTTGTGCAGTCATCTTTTTAAAAACTAAGTTAAAGCATCCTAAACCCAATTCACATATGGCATTTTCCTAGTGTAACCACACTTACAGTTAACATAGTTGGAATCCTGCTTGACACTGTTGGATCCTCAAGTCTTAACCATGCATTAACATAGGATATCCTGCGTTTCTAATCAATTGTGCTGAAAACAGCAGAGATCCTCACTACAACTAGCAAACTTACACTTGTGTAAAGAGAACCTAAACATTTTTAGCATGAGGTTCTCAAAAATCAAACCACTTGTGCTCCAGTTGTTTCATACGTACATTCTAGCCTTTATCTGGGCAAAGGTAGGGTGGAGCAGATATATGTTCAACATGATTTTGTTTGCATTTTTCATACAATGTTTTGGAGTTTACTTCTTGCCTTCTGTGTTATATATAGCTCTGGGAGCATGAATCATAAAAACTGAGATGTAGCAGAGATATCTGGATTAAAACATATAGAAAACGGACTGGCGGTAGCAAGTATCCATTCATCCCTTCCAATTTTTGCTTTGTTTATTGGATTGGTTTTATACCTGCATGTACCTGCATGGCTGAGTCTGCTGCCAGGATAGGAAACTTGGGGGGAAATATGACAGTCACTGATATTCCTCAAGTTTTGTAAAGGCTTTTATATCATCCCAGCTTAGCTTTCTGATTAAATGAAAACTTTGTATTTAAATTTATTGGCAAATCAGCATGGGCATTCTGAGAGCAGTTTGAGTTTCACTTAAGAAACCAAGGTGGGTGCTCAGATTAAGCAACTAGGTCAAATACAGGGGCTTTGTAGAACTAGGTGGCTCACTGCTGGCCCCATGGATCACCTGGTTAGAGCTGAACTGTGGGCGTTTATACACGACCCCTAAACTCCGGGGGAAATGGCTCCCAGCTCCGGAGCTTAAAAATGTTTCCCCACCAGCTCCAGAGTTAACAGGAAATTAAGTGTGACCACGCCCACTTTAGCGCGTCCCAGCGCACCTTTCAAGTACCTGCTCTTTGGAGGTGAAAATTATTTGATCCGGTATAACGATAGTGAGTGCGGGGCTCTCCTTGCTTCTGTTTGTTGTTTTTTGGCTCCCGCCCCTTTAAGAGCTACTTTTACAGAGACTGAAATGTTGCCGGCAGGAGCAAGAGGCAGAAAGGAGGTGAGCCGCATGTTTTTCTTTCTCTTTTTCTCCCTCCCCTCACGCAGCCAGCAGCCAGGAAGTGCGGAGGGGTGGGGACACAGGAAGAGCGACGAACCCCTAAGATCTCTGGTCCGAATTTAAGTGGCCAGCGGATCTTAGGGGTCGTGTAAAAAGGCCCTGTGACTTCAGCTCCATGTTCTGACCACTTTTGCTGGTGGCCCTCCAAAATACAAGAATGGAGTGTTCCCCCACTTGGTCATGCCAGCTGGGATTCTGAAAGCTGAACAATGAATGTTTCCAAGTCCTGCTTCTAAAAAGTCATCATAGCTGTGCAGATGGTGAGATGTTTGGATATCATTTTCAAAATCATGAGCTCAACATCTGAAACTAGTGTACCTCTGCTGCCTAAACTCGCTTGACCCTCATTTGGCCTTTGTCCTCCTTTGTCTTTGGCTCTTGTTTCTTGGCCCTTCCAGCAGGATGTTTCCCTGGGGACTGACTCCAAGCCAAGCTTCTGCAACACCAATAGCCTTCTTGCACCTGAACTGATGAGCAGATGCAACCCACAACCAGCCAGAAGTGCCAATCATGGCACCACTCTCCGCTGTTGTAGACTAAATCCAGTCATGCAACCTGAACAACTCTAGAAAGGTTTAATGTGCTTAAGGGAAACAGGCATTTGTCAGTGAAACAGCTTACACTGGATGCGTTTGAGTGAGTTTGGAAGGCTATCTGTCAGGGAAGCTGTAGTAGCAAGATTCCTACACTGAATGGGTGGCGGTGGAGGATCCTGATCTCTAAGCACCCTTAATAACAGTAACAATAATGTGTCATCATGTCAGTTTTGACTTATGGCAACCCTTTTCAGGGTTTTACGGGTGGAGAATACTCAGAAATGCTTTACCTGCCCAAGGCCACACAGGCTGGCTATACTTGTAGGAAACACAGTGGGAGATTGAACTACCAACTTCTGGATCTGCAGACCAATATCTAAACCAGTGATGTCGAACCTTTTAGAGACTGAGTGCCCAAACTGCCATCCAACACCCACTAATTTTTCGCAAAGTGCTAATACATCAATTTAACCTGAATACAGGTAGGGACAATATCGGGTGCCCACAGAAAGGGCTCCGAGTGCCACCTTTGGCACCCGTGCCATAGGTTTGCCAACACTGTTCTAGATAATCCATCTCACCCCAGATACCTGGGATAGGCACGGAAGCCATCCTAACTGCTGTGTCCATTCTATTGGAAGAAAGACATAAGTCGGTTGTATGCTTAGACTTCTGTCTCTGTTGAAGTTCAGTAGCTGAAACTGTTCCCTCCAGATCCAGCCTCAAAAGCCATCAATACTCATTTTGACAGGACAATCTTCGAAATGTGACTTCTCCTTTAAGGGACGTAATTTTTAACTACACACAATGAAGAAGACTGAAAAATAAACGTCACTTCTTCACTTGCTTGCCATAAGAAGGTGTAATCTGCTTTTAGGCTATAGCTGATCAGACAGACACATGAAAATACATTCGCGTAACAGAACCACCCAGAGAAGCTGGGAGGGAAGGTAATCAGAGTTAACAATATAATGGGAAAAATATTTTAATAAGTAGATACCAAATAGCTCTTTTATCTCTATCCAATTCCTTTTTCATAAAACCATCTCAAAACATTTATGTCAATTGGCTAAGAACCTTTAACTAATTCAAAAAGTCATTCACACAGAGGGACAAACAACAAGGAATGTTCTTTCTGGTGCATGAACTGAGATGTTTAAGTTTCCCACGCCACAGAAGTTCCCACCAGAGAATCACCAAAAATCTTAATGATGGGTCATTAGAGAGAGAGAGAGAGAGAGAGAGAGAGAGAGTGCACACTATGCTTTTGAATACTTGCTTGCTAGCATAAGCCAAATAAATATGTCATTGATTGTCACAACCGAGTCCAGCACTCCCTACCATTTTATTTTTCTGATGGGAATAACTAAAGCCTTGTTTCTTTATTGATCTTGCTTTTATCCATTTTTGTTCCCTACAGTAGATAATAAACAGAAGAGTTTGATTTAATATGCTTTAAAAAGAACTTGTTCCATTACTTAATACTTCTTAGTGGCCAGGCTACTGTCATACTTATAACAAGTTATTGCACATGATTCATTGTTACAATTAAGTATTAACTTATCATCACCAGAAGGCAATAAAACACAAGAGAATATTATCTGGTTACCTCTAGTGGCAAATTCTGATTTGGCATCTTGTAAATCTTTTTTTAAAAAAAATACAAAAGACAGAACCAAATTAATAGTTCCCTTACTACTAAATATTCCTTTAAAAATGTTATAAAACCTGAACATTTACTTCTAAAAATTTATTTATTTATTATTTATTTATTTGTTGAACTTATATCCCGCCCATCTTCCCAGAGGGAACTCTGGGCGGCTAACAGCGATAAAACAAGTAAAACAGGAAATAAAACTCGGACAACAGAGAGCAAGAAAATAACTTTTGAAAGTTAAAAGTTGCCAAGTCGGTACATGTAAGTGAGCTATGTATGTTAAAAATTAATTTAGTAATTATACTTAAAAAGTAACTTTACAATTACTACTTCTGTTGACTAGATTCCTGTTGGCAATTTACACACATACAGTATAAATGAAGGCACATAAGTCTGAATGGCAAATTGCTACTGATAAACAAGGTACCAATAATAGGGAGATGAATTATGGCAACTGGACTTCCTTTCTTGTGGGATTAAGTTTCTTCAGAAGCTACTTGGATGAGCTGCAAAACATTTTGATCTCACAAGAAAATAAGTCCAGTTGCCATAATTCAGCTGCTCGATAACCTTACATGGATGACTGAGAAACTCCACAGACAAGAGTGCCAACAACATTTTTGGCTGCATGGTCATTATAAAATGGAGCATGAAACCAGAAATGCAACCTGCAATTCATTAATTACAACAGCAAGTTGCCACTACAGCGTCTGTGATTATTACACTTACACACATATTTATCACCAATATTGTACTTTGGAAATATTTATATAAGTATTAAAGATTAATTAATAATAATGATTTACATATATGCAAAATATATGTAAAACCAAAATATGAGACGGACTGACTCCCTAAGGAATCCACAGGCTTAAGTCTACAAAAGCTGAGCAGGCCAGCTAAGGTCAGGATATTCTGAAGATTGCTCATTCATAGGGTTGACATGAAGCAGAGGCAGCCCAGCAGAAAATAACAACAACGAATATGTCCATATGTATTAGCATATTAACAAATCATACAAATTGCTGAATTTTTAAAAATCTGTAAACAATAAAACTAGAACAGAACTAAAACTCAGAATATTCATTTATTCAGTCAAGAGCTTTAACCTGACATTTGATCACACACTCAGATTTTCATAGAGAAGCATACCTGCAAATAAAACTGGAGAGATTTCCCCATCTGCTTAACTCATTTTAGCCCCAAATGTCTTAATTCTGTTCTGGTTTACCCAAAAGTACATTTCTATCACTTCCTCTGTCTAGGAGGTCCTGTGTTATTATGAATCATATATACAGGTATTTGGGTTTACTAGAAGGACGTTTGGGGTCTAATGTTAATTCTAAAGTCAATTCACATTAGATCAACAAGGAAATGCTCACACCCAGTCATTTATGAAAAACAATAATGAAATGAGAGCATAAGTAACACATACTGCTGAAATGAAGAAGACCTGTAATAATTAGGTCTTTTGGGTTTAGGTGGCACCAGTATGCCGATGATACCCAGCTCTACCTCTCATCATCTCCAGACTCTAAGGGAGCTACTATCTCAACTTTACATGAGTGTTAAGCTGCAGTAATGAACTGGATGAGGATGAACAAAATGAAACTAAACCCAGACAAGACAGAGGTGCTCCTGGTCAGTCGAAAGGGAGAACAAGGGATAGGGATGCAACCTGTCCTGGATGGGGACACCCTCCAATTGAAAAATCGGGTATGCAGAGAGGGGGTGCTCTTGGACTCATCCTTAAGTGTGGATGCCCAGGTCACTGCTGTGACCAGGAGCACATTTGCACAATTAAGACTAGTTCTTGAGAAACCAGCTCTGGCCACAGTGACACATGCCCATGTGACGTCCCAGCTAGATTACTGTAATGCGCTCTATGTGGGGCTACCGATGAAAAGTTTCAGGAAACGTCAATGTGTCCAAAATGCAGCAGCCAGACTGCTGACTGGGGAGGGGTACAGAGATCAGATTACACCACTGTTAAAACAACTCCACTAGCTGCCAATCAGCTATCGGACACAATTCAAGGTGCCGTTGACCTACAAAGCTCTGTATGGCCTGGGTCCTAGCTACCTCAAAGATCGAATCTCACAGTATGAACTGACTTGGGTGTTAAGGTTATCAGGAGATGCCTTTCTCTGCATCCCACCACCCTCACAGGTACAGTACATCTTGTGGGAATCCATGAAAGGGCCTTTTTAACTGCTGCACCCAAACTCTGGAACTCCCTCCCACTAGAGGCCAAGACTGCCTCATATCTGTTGTCCTTCTGGAAACAGGCAAAGACCTTTCTCTTCAGGCAAGCTTTCCCTGAATGATGGACTACCATTATGTGTCTTTTATATGAATCCATAGGTTCACATAGACCCTACTTATAACCCTGTTGCTTGAATGTAATGTTGTCTATTAATGCTGTAAGATGTCCCTCAATTCCCTGTTCTCAAATACTTGAACATGTCTTAATTGGACTGGACTGTATATTATCCGTCATTACTGTAAGCCGCCTTGGGTCCTTTTCCAAGGAGAAAGGTGGGGTAACAATACTCTCTAAAATAAATAAACAAATACATACATACATACATACATACATACATACATACATACATACATACATACATACATACATACATACATACATAGTGCATTTCTGTGTGGACAGTTTGTGAGACAAACATCTTGTACTCAAACGTTGCCTAGAAGCATCATCTTATTCCTTCATTCTTCATTCTACACACAACTCCCATTGGTGGGTCTTGGGGTTCTAATGAAACACAAAGTAGATCCCACAAAAAGGCACCTGCCTATTTCTGGTTCTTTTATATTGATGCTAATAGGGTTTTCAGGGTGTGTGAGACATTCAAAGAATAGTTTATCATGGCCATCCCTCAGCGAGTTCCCATCTCTTTAAGACAATCATCAATATAAAATAATTATAATGCAGTACATTATACATGGATTCTTTGAAGCAATATGTGATAGAACAGGCTGTCCTTGAAATTGTGTAGGTTTGGGCTTTTTGAAATCAGTGTGAATCTGTGCCAGTCTGAACTTTGGAAGAGAACATATATTTTGATGTGGCTTTTTAAAAATCAAAGTACATATGTGTTCAAGTATGTGGGTCATACCACACAGTTATCAAATAATATATCTTGCCTGATCATGTTAAATGGAATGCATCCAGGATGGAGGCAAGCTCTGAAGTTCCATCTCCTTTAATATGGTCTCCAGCTGTACAACCAAGCCCATGCATGTCTTTTGCATTTGTACAGTATACTGAATACTTCAGCACATAATTCAGACCTTCCATGTATTTTGGCAGGCATTCTCCTGATCCGTGATATAGGAGAACCAGGGCTCACAGGGCCCAAACCTGATTAGCAGAAATTATGCCATCATCTGCCACCCCACCTCCTTGCTTCCCTCTTCTCTTTGAGCTTGGCAGCAATCCTCACAGTAATCAGGGGAGAAATGGATTTTTCCACAAATGGCATATTGTTTCAAGCTATGGCTTTTGAAAAGCAAAATATTGGAGGGAGCTTGGCCTTTAGTAGGTATTTAATAGACATTAACTTTACAAAAGATCTGCTGCTGGAGGAAACAAACATTGCTATAAAATTGCTTATTTACCTCTACAGATCAAACCAGGAGCCCATGTTTTTGGTCTATCGTTGGTGTTTAATGAGGAGGACTCACATAAACAGCATCCAGACTTCCAAATCTACCACTACATCACAGCTCCTAACCATGTCATTGTTACAAGAAAGGAATAAACTTTCTCATCTTCACAGACGACAAACCATACTATAACAGGTTAAAGATGTCTTTAGCCTAGGAGCAGCAGAAATATTATTTATTTATTTATTTATTTATTTATTTATATAGCTTGCATGTCGCCCACTACCCAAAGGTCTCTGGGTGGCTCACAATCAAAATAAACAATTCAGACAATTAAAATATCAAAATTGCAATAAAATTAAAACAATAAAGACATTTAAATACAATAAATACAATCTATTAAAATACTACACTAAAATCGTCATCAGGACCCACAATAATCAATTAAAAATTTTCTGGAACAGGAATGTTTTTACCTGGCGCCGGAAAGTCATCAACGTTGGCGCCAGGCGGGTCGCACTTGGCTTCCCTTTCACCCAAGCAGGGCAGTTCAAAGCAGGAGGGCCATGGCATGGTCCACTGCTCCCCACCACCACCCAGATGATGGGCATGTCAGCTGCACTTCTTGCCCGTCTGCTGACCTGGGCCAGAGGCTGCGGCAAACTGAAGGGGGGGGGACCAAGACTGGGGAAGAGGTGGTGAGCTGGTGCAGCAGCAGCAAATGGGAAGACTGTGGTGATCCCTGTCCCCCTCAACCACTGCCTGCCCCACTGCTTAGAAGTGGGACAAGCCAGCTGCGGAATGGGCCTTCCCAGCTTCTTGCATTCCCCCCCCCCCCGCACACTGCTTCTAAGGCTGGAGAGTCTGGGGCTTCCCCTCATGCCAGAGGGATGTTGGCTGGCTGCCCCCCTCCTCCTCTCCCTTGCAGGAGGTGTTGAAAAATTTTCCCTTATTTTCAAATCCAAAACTTGACAGGTATGCCCTCATCCCCATATACCCTCTTTGTAGGGCTATGGTGGATGGCACACCCGCCTGAACAGTGTCTTCGGGTTCAGGCCCCTGACAAACACATAATTCAAAATAAATAAATAAATAAATTACATTTTAAAACTGTGGAAGTAGCAAGTTATTAGGAATATAATGACCTATAACAATTTATTATGGTCATAATTGATGAGACTGTAGTCAAGTTATATTTCAAAAGTAGTACAATGGCACAAAGATGAACATTGATCTAATGACTAAAAGTTAAGAAAGCCATCCCAGGACCAAAGCACTTAAAAGAAGGCCAGTAGATCTAATTTTTGACTTAACCATTGGCAGGGCATTCTTCTACTTGAGGCGGATCAGCAAATGGTATTCTCCCTCTCCCCAACCCCTATTTGCATTGTATCCAGTGTCAGTAAATTTATTTTTTACATCTGAGACCGAAAATCATTGAACCACTCCTCCTGCTGCCAATAAAAACACAGAAATTTTAAATTAAATAACTAACAATCTCCTACCATCCTATGATAGCCAAGCCTGCCTTCTACATTTTATTAAATGGCAGGGATGGAGCTCGGTGTCAAAATGTTTGCGTTGGTCTCTGTTTACACCTTAATGTGTCAGACCTTCACTTTGCTCTCAGTTTGCAGCGTGATGTAGAACTTACTGTAAAATGTCTTGGCTTTTTATCCCATACCAAACAAACAAAAGGGAGAACTTTGCTGTTGAACTTAGAAGACTGAGGACTTGATGATCCAGAAGATCAAGGGATTTAATCTACCAAGCAATGAAAATAAAGTGGTCAGGGAGCGTTCTGATCCAGCTGGAAACAATGAGTGTTTCACTCTAGCAGTTGATGTCTCATTACGTTAGCATCTCTGTTAAATAAATTTACTGCTCTGCCCTTAAGCTCAACAAAAAAGAACAAGCAGCTACAAATGTTATCAGAATTCAAGTCTTCAAAGGTACCAGTGGTAAACCGATTCTGATGTCCACTTTGCAAAATATTGGTTCTCAGTAGAGGTTTCTGAAACTCACCGATACACCACCACCATCACCCCCAAAAAATTGCACAAGAAGGATTCATTTCCCTGAGTTTATAAAGATCAAAGTTTGGGCCGAAACATCTCCCATGACCTTTTTGTACCCCTTTGTATCATGTCAGTTTTATGGAAATGGCAAAGATATGTGGAGTGGAAGAGAGATTGCATTTTGGAGGCCCTGGTATTTCACAAGGATCACAGAACTTTCAGCATTATCGCCTATGATGGGCTCAATCGCCTAACAAATGAATAGGAAACATGTGACCTAGAAGTGTGTATGTATGTATGTATGTATGTATGTATGTATGTATGTATTTATTTATTTATTTATTTATTTATTTATTTATTTATTTATTTATTTATTTATTTATACATTTACACATTTATTTATACATTTATACATTTATACAACTTATATGCCACCCACTATCCAAAGATCTTTACAATTAAAACAAACAATTAAAACAATTAAAACATTAAAACATTGCATTAAAACATTGTATAGCCGCATATACTGTATGCCTATGAGTGGTCAAGAGGTTGCTGGGGATCAAATATATACTGTATTTTTTCATCTATAAGACACCACTACTTTTCCAAACCAAAATTACAGTTCTCTCTTCTGCTTACTTCCATGTATAAGATGACCCTCAATTTTTAGTCTAACAATTTTAGACAAAAATATAGTCTTATACATGGAAAATATTTTTAAAGCAAAGGAAGGAAAAGGACACACCACTCCTCAAATCTTCCAGGGATAGTTTTATTTTAAATCAACTTGCAGTCTTCCTCCAGCTTCATGACCCCTCTTCAGAAAAAAAAACCCTGGCAGTATATTCTCTCTTTCTGTGGATTGTGTGGGTGTGTGAGTGTGGGGAGTGTGTTGTCGTAGGATTTGTCAGCTACAAATCGGAATCCACAGTTCATCCAACTCTCTGCTAACACTTCTATGTTCACTCCCCCATCCCTATAATAATACAATAATCTTAGAATTGCACAGTGGAAAGAGACCTTATGGGTCATTGAGTCCACCATTGTAACGAAGGAACAGGGGGAAGTCAAACTCCCTGCCTCTGCAGCCAGACACCTAAACCCCTGAGCTATCCAGAGGTTCTATACTTATGGTATAGGTCAGTGGTGGTGAATCTTCAGCATTCCAGATGTTTTGGACCACAACTCCCACAGCCCTTTGTCGTTAGCAATCTAGGCTCAGAATTCTTCTGGTTGTGTTCTAAAACATCTGGAGTGCTGAAGGTTCGCCACCACTGGTATAGGGGATGAGCCCCACTCATATGTGCAATAAGAGGGAGAACAAGATGACTATACATATGGTATCATGCCTGGAAACTGCTCCGGGGAAGTGGCTCTTTAGATGGGAGGTAATTCATGGAACAATATGATATAATATTCGCCTGGAGTTCCTTTGGGAAGTTGGGTGGTACAGAAATAAATAAATAAATAAATAAATAAATAAATAAATAAATAAATAAAATGACAGAACAAAAATTGGAAGGCAAGGAAGCTCTGCTTGATCCGTTTCTGGATGGAGTGGAAATGTTTTGGGATTTGTCCAATGTCTTAGAAGAATATTCATGCTGGTATCAGAACTCAGGACATTGTTTTAAAGAACAATAACTATATTGATTGGCTGAAGCAATCTTTATGCAGTCTTCTTTTAAAGTTGACCAAGCTGGTTGTCATCACTGCATTTTGTGATAAGAAGTGAAGCTATTTTGGGAGAGCAATACTGTCCTTCTGTTTTGCATCCTCAAATGTTTCACTGTTTTGTTGCCCAGCCGATGGACCAAGTTCTAGTTCATTATTCAACATCAGTGGAGAAAATTTCATTGAGTAGTTGTTCCTTGCAAGGAAATACCTGCATCACTTGTGCACTGCCTCAGTACTTTTGAATTTTATTTATTTTATTGAAATCAACTATCCATTGTGAGTGATGATTTAAACTTTCTGTTGCTAGATTCAGCCTCTAGTGTAATGGAGAATACAAACATGTTACATTCTTCTGTAATATCCTGGAAGCTGTTTCTCTAAGCTTGTGGCTTAAATAAGGGGTACTGAATTTACTGAATGGGTCTTACAGAGTTGAGTTGCATAAGGAAGTTGACATCAATTCAAATTTTCTGGGCAATGTATTTGTAAGGAGGGCTATTCTGTCACTAAGCAGAGTGCTTTGTGGTCCTTTGTTTAATGAGTTGGATGATAAATTCCATACTACTGGCTGTGAGGGGGAATATGAAATTATATCTACTCTGCACAAGCCTTTTACAGACTGCATCTGGATCCATTTCAAGAAGCTAACTTGGCCTCAAAAATTACATTAAACCTTGGGACTTTAATAGAAGCATGTAAATTTTGGAACTATTGCCCAATCTGTCTCCTGTCCTAGATTATAAAGATATTTGAGAAAATTCTGGACCACTATCCGCAGCATTATCCAACTCACCACCAACCAATGTGGCTTCAACAAAAGATGCAGAACAAACTATGTCACCGTTGCAGATCGACAGCTCATACAGAAACATTGAGAGGAGATCCAACCATTGCATTCTTAGACCTGGAGAAGGCATTTGAGTGTCCCATATCAATTGATCTGATATGCCCTTTGTGACCACAGGGTCCTTGAACCACTCATCGGCTGAGTCAAAATGCTATACAAGAACACCAGCAGCCATGTGCAATGCTCATTTGCCCTCTCTAACCATTTTCCGGTGACAGTTGGAGTGCATCAATACTCTGCACTGTCACCACTGCTTATATTAGTCATGGACACCATCACACAAGACCTGCAGAAGAATGCTCCCTGGACCATACTCTATGTCAACAATGCCATGCTGGTTATTACCACCAGGAACAAATTGCAGTGGCAAGTTCAGACGTGGAATTACTGTCTTGCTCTCTTTGGACTCTGCCTAAACATCAAGAAAAATGACTAGTTGGAGACCACCCATGGAATGCTCCAAATAAATGGAGAAAAACTAAAGAAGGTGTCTATCTTCCAGTGACTTGGCTCCCATCTCCAAGGAGATGGGGACAATGGGCATAGAGAGCTGTCTCCATGCCATTGAAATGCATATGCTCCATTGGATATTGTGTATCTCCCTACTTGATCACATCACAAATTATACTATCCAACAGCAACTAGGTATGGTATCAGTTACAGAGACGATGAGAGCAAGCTGCTTTCACTGCTATGGATGTGTCCTCTCAACAGCACCTTCCACTATTGCCCAAACTGTTTACTACCAGAAAATCGATAGCTGGCAGTGGGCACATGCGTAACCAAAACAGAGATCACAACACACTGTCAATAAGGACATGCAAATTGTCAGCCTGTGCCCTGAAGACACAGTCAATCAGGCAAAGTGGTGTTTCGGGATCCAAAGAGCAGATCCTACACTCATGGGAACACATTAGGAAGAAGAATATAAGAACATAAGAAGAGCCATGCTGGATCAGACCAAAGGCCCATCTAATCCAACTTCCTGTATCTCTCAGTGGCCCTACCAAATGCCTCTGGGAGCACACAAGACTAGATATCTGTCTCCTGATAACACTCCTCTGCATCTGGCCCTTGAAGTATCCTGGTTTTAAGCCTAGAGATTACACATCTCTATCATAATTTGTAACCTGTGATGGACTTTTCCTCCAGGAATTTATCCAATCCCTTTTTGAAGACATCCAGGACAGATGCCATCACCACATGCTGTGGCAGGGAGTTCCACACACTAACAACACGCTGGGTAAAAAAAAATATTTTCTTTTGTCTGTTCTCACTTTCCCAGCCCTCAATCTGAGTGGATGTCCCCTAGTTCTGGTATTTCGTGAGAGGGAGAAGAGCATCCCTCTATCCACTTTACTCATGCCCTGCATTATTTTGTACTTCTCAATCATATCCCCCCTCAGGCACCTTTTTTCCAGACTAAAGAGGCCCAAATGTTTTAGCCTTTCCTCATAAGGGAGGTCCCCCAGCCCAGTAATAATTTTAAGTTGTTCTCTTCTGCACCTTTTCTAGTTCCACTATGGTTTTTTTTTGTTTGTTTTTTGAGATGCGGTGACCAGAATTGTACACAATACTCCAGGTGCAGCCTTACTATCGTTTTGTACAATGGCATTATAATGTTGGTTGTTTTATTTTCAGTCCCCTTTTTGATAATCCCTAGCATGGAACTGACCTTCTTCACCACTGCCACACATTGGGGAGACAGCTTCTTTCCTGATGTGTTACGGATAGCTCAGAGCCCATTAGTTGATAAATAAAGTTTTGATTTTTAAGACTGCATGAGAAATTGGTATAATAAGGGCTGCAGGAGAGAATAAGCTGTTGTCATTTTTTGTAGAAGCAGCAGGATTCAGTGGAAGGAACCCCACAGGATCCTAGCCTAAAGGGACAGATTTTTCTTGATCTCTTGGTTTGATAGATTCTCAAGCTGTAATTCCTCCTCCTTATTGGCACCGAGTCCTGGTTTAACTTCATTAACAGAAAGGGAACGGGTGTTGGGCTGGAAGCCCAGATGTTTTGGACCATAACTCCCATTAGATTCAGCCAACATATGTCAAACAATGGTCAGAAGATCTGCGACAACTAGCCTCATTTGAACGAATATCATATAGAAAGCAACTACGAGAAGATATCTATATAGATATATGGAAGCCCTTTATTGACTCATTGTAAATATATAAGGCAATTTATAATGGATGTATTATATGATCTTATGATGTATTGACCTTTGCTTTTTGTCTGCTTGTTTTTGTGTCTTTAAATGTTTTTCTTTAATGTAGTTTATGTTATAGTATTATGTTAAATTTTCAAAAAGTCAAAAATAAAAAGTATAAAAAAATGTGTCAAGCATCTGTTGAGCACTAGGCTGGAAAAGATTATAATAGCACAGCTTCCATGCTGGTTGTGGCCTAATGGGAATTACTGAAAAAATGTGATCTGTGCAAGATCTGTGCAATAATCTAACCCAGCAACTTTCTGTGCTGTTTTGTAAATTTGAACATGGTTTCTCACCTGGATCAATCTGAAGTCAAATAATTTTTGTAAATGAAATACTATTTCTGCTATTTTTAAATCTACTGTCAAGTTAATCATGGCAACCCTTTTCAAGCTAGAAAATACTCAGAAGTGGTTTCCATTCCCTTCTACTGAGGGACTCCTGGGACTATCCAGGGCCATACAGCCTTGATCTCCTCACAGGAGGCACAGTGGGGAATCGAACTCTGAACCTCAGGCTCTACAAACAGATATCTAAACCAGTGAGCCAGCCAGCCAGATCATTATATTGTTTTAATTCTCAGCACACAGTTCATCCAGTGCATGAACAACTTGCAAATAAACCACCCATTTACCTCCAGAAGGATATCTCCAAACTTGGAGAATTGGATGTGAAATGGTACATGTGTTTCAGTGTAGGAAAATGTAAAGTAATGCACATTGGGGCAAAAAAAATCAAAACGTTATTTATCAGCTCATGGGTTCTGAGCTATCCTGACGGATCAGGGAGGCAGGATGATGCATTTCCCTGCACAGCTCCTGATTGGCCAGCGCCAGGGAGAAGGAAAGATGAAGCTTCTTCCTCATTGGAGTTTAACCCTGCACGAGCCCAGTACAAGGTAAAGGATTGGTGGATTTCATTCCTCTGGTTCCGAACGTCAGCTGGGCTCCCGCGGTTCGTTTCGGGAGCTGACCACTTCAAAAACAAAAAGCCTATCTCTACTTCCTAACTGTTAGAACAGTATGACAATGGAACCAACTACCTCAATATGTGTTGAGTGCTCAAACATTGGAGGCAGCGGAATTCAGACAACCACCTGATAAATATCCTTTGATCTGTATTCCTGAATTGGGAGGTTGGGCTTGATGCCCCTTTAGGCTCCTTCCAACTGTACTATTCTATGATTCTATAAAGCAAAATAAGCTAAGCTAAGATACAGAAATCTTAATCATTTTCTCTTTCAGTGCCCAGATATTTGAATATGAACAAAACCTAGTAGACAAGGTTTATGGTTTCATTAACTAAGAGGCAGTTGATTTCTCTGATAACCTTGGTTCAGGACAATTCCACACAATTAGAGGTTTTGTGCAATTAAATCAATGCATATTTGTTTCTGAGGCACATCTTAAGGGAATTCTTTTGCTGTGGAAATATGCACCTGTTGAAAGACACTCTTTTCCCATTTATTGCTACTGCCCTTTTTCTTTCAAGGGCAAAAATAATCAGACGGTGCCACCAACAGTTTATTGTGATGGAGGGAGAGACTTAAATGCAGTTCTTCCAAGCTTTCGTTGTTGTTGTTGTTGTTGTTGTTTTGCCTTAGTAAAAAGGTAAAGGTTCCCCTCACTGCTAAACCTTTGGATGTTCTGTGCTTTCTCACTAGGTATGAAGAAATCTGTCACTTTGCTTTTTCCTTCATTTGAATGTTTTCAACCTCATATAATTTCCATCCTGAGTACGTATTTCGTGAATGTTGGCAAAGCAAGCAAGAAGGAGGCATTAAATCAAAACTCTTCCTCATTTTCTCCAGTCAAATTCAAAAGGTTCTCAGTCCGAAGTAATCATATTGTACCTGCCTCCATAATGTAGAAATAGATACTCACATAACATGGAAATGTAGCAGCCTCCTGTATTATTATTATTATTATTATTATTATTATTATTATTATTATTATTATTATTATTATTATTATTATTATTATTATTATTATTATTATTATTATTATTATTATTATTATTATTACATCATCATCATCATCATCACACAGCAGACAAGATAACTACACTGGATTTTGTATTACAAATCACTAGTCGAACGCTTCCCAAGCGTTTAGGACTCGATGTATCGGCAAATTATGCGAGCAGATCCCAGTAAGGCGGCTTTCTGCAGCTGACTGATGGTGATTTTGTCAACTCCAATTTCTTCTAAATACTTGCCTAGCTCTTTAGGCATTGCACCCAGCGTGCCGATTACCACTGGGACCACCTGTACCGGTTTATGCCAAAGTCTCTGAACGAAGTTCAATTTTCAGATCCTGATATCGGGTAATTTTTTCAAGTTGTTTCTTGGTGACTCTACTATCACCTGGTATAGCAACATCAATGATCCACACTTTTTTCTTCTCCACAATCACAATATCCGGGGTATTATGCTCCAGAACCCTGTCTGTCTGTATTCGGAAGTCCCAAAGTAATTTTGCATGCTCATTTTCGGTCACTTTTTCAGGCTTATGATCCCACCAGTTCTTTGCTATGGGCAAATGATAGTTCTGACACAAATTCCAGTGGACCATTTGAGCAACTACATTATGACGCTGTTTGTAATAATAATAATAATAATAATTATTATTATTATTATTATTATTATTATTATTATTATAGTTGTTGCTGTTGTGCAGAAATAATCTTAAGAAATGTTTTAAATTCTACCAAGTGGTGGCCGATTTGTCTGAGCAATGACTTGCCCCACTGAAAAGGGAAAGAGGAAGCAGATGTCTCCCTCTTTGGGCCAGGACCCTCCTGTAAAGAAATGCCTCTCACAAGGACCTCTATTAGAACCATTGTACAAAATAAAATATCATACTGTTGCTCATGGTTATTTTCACCCTGTACTAATTACATAAACACATGGGATATTTCTGTACAGTCTGAGTTAGCCAAACCAAATGTTTTTTAAAAAATCCTATGTGAAAACTGAAGTTAAATTTAGACGACACCTGGAAATCTCACAGCTAGACTAATAAATTACATCATACAGAAGGCAGTGTGGCAATGCTTTTGTGTTGCACAAGTTAAGAGTAGCCCTGTAACTAGATGGGCAGTATAAAAATCAATCAAACAAACAAACAAACAAATAAATAAGGGCACACCTGGTTCAATTCTGGCCTCTTCCTTAAAGTCTATAGATCATCTGTCAAAAAGAGGAAATGCAGTTGAAACAAGGAGATTCAAATGTGGTGTATACAGTATCTCTATAAAATATAAAGATACTAGTTTTAATATTTTGAGTCCAATTTAAGTCACACCTGCAACTCAATTCAAAGTCAATCTGGGTGTTGTTTTTTAAGATTCAGACTTGACTCATGACTTGGACTTATTTTTCCAAGTCGTATTTTCGAGTTCCTTCTGTCCTTCTAGACATTGTGAATGACAATTCTCATGGTCACATCCTATTGGCTATCACAGTTGAGGCTTCTGGGAGGTGAAGGCCAAGAAGTCTAAAGGATAAAATGGAGACCTGCGGGAGAGTCCATTTGACTGCCTCTACCACATCCATCACCTTCCAAGCTTAGGGGAGAGCAGCAGGACCCTCAACAAGAGGGTTTGCTGCCTCCCAAGCCGTGGCTGAAATGGGGAACCCCCCACTCCTATCCCTAGGCTCTGAAGATGGGTCTGAATGTGTCCCAGAGCATTCCTGTTGACCTGGCAACAACAACCTCACTTGGGACACTAGGCTGCTCTGAGGAGGCAGCTCCTTAGGCCAGCCTTCTGCAGTCCTCAGGCATTTACCCAAGGCCTTCTGCTGGTGGCACTGGTCACCATTGGGTGGCCGCCATTTTCTCAGTCATTCCAAGGGAGGAGGAGGATTCATTCATTCATTCATTCATTCATTCATTCATTCATTCATTCATTCATTCATTCAATCAATCAATTTATACCCTGCCCATCTGGCCTAAAATGCCACTCTGGGCAGTTTACAACAGTAAAATAAATAGCCATACCCTCATGCTTTGAGTTGTCTTTTTAAGGAGTCCAGAGATGGGGCAAGATGGAGTTCGGATGGCAGATCATTTCAAAGATTTGGGACAACCTCTGAGAAGGCGCACAATTTCATCCTCTCCTTTCGCACGTCCCTCAGGTTTACCTGTCTCACTTGCCCGGTTTGTGATGACCATGCGTTACAGGCTAAGTCTAGCAGCCAAAGGCATTCTGTCAGGTAGGAAGGTCCCAAACTGTTTAGGGCTTTATATGCCAGCATCATAACCTTGAGCTGCTGCCACCACAGAGAGCAGTGAGTAAGGAGCGTGGAGGGAGAGAACAAGACCCCAAATCCCCTGTGTTGGTCGAAGGTTTCGGGCAATTGTAGTCCAGATGAGTACTCAAGTCCTCATTGTTTTAATAAGAGACTTGAGACTCAGATTTTGAAGCTTGGGACTTGGGACTTGGATGAAAACAATCAAACTGGGAGTTGGAGTTGGACCCAAAGACTTGCCAACACCCCTGATGTATAGGATAAAGGAAAATTTGGAAATACAATGGTACCTTGTATAAAGGAATTAATTCGTTCCAAATGAAATTCTGTTAAGCAAATTTTCCTTTATACAAATTTCCCATAGGAATGCATTGAAAACAGAGTAATCCCTGATCGCAACCATTTTTATGTTGTACGGATTCGCCCCATAGGCAGTTCTATTAAGCAAATTTCCCCTATCTCTGGAATTTTTTATGTTGTACAGATTTTATGTTATGCAAACCGTTTGTTATACGATGGTACACTGTAGTTGCTACAAGTTAAGTAGACCTAATGGGGTAGTCAGACTGCTTTGTTGTTTATAAGTATCTTCAAGGCACTTGGCTCTGCTGCCTTCTATTATTTATTTATTTATTTATTTAGTCCTCTATTTTTAAACCAGACTTGGATTAGAAAGTCCTTGAAAAAGAACCTTTTCAGACAAAGGACTTTTGTTAGTAAAGCGAGGCACGTGACTACACTGCGTAAATTTCCGACTCAACCCAATCATGGAGCAAAGTGAAACAGTCATCTCAAAAGACAAACATTGGACAATTTGGAAGAGGATGCTGTCTGAAGGTGTTGGATGAACAGGTATATGCATTCTGCATCCAGTAAACTGGCCTGATATTCTTGGGTATGGTAAATTTGCTATTTGTTGTTTATTCACAACCTTGCATGCTGTCTGTAGTTTGAGTGAGTAGGAGGAAATGTCTGGGTCTATCTATCCAGTAATAACTTTGATTGGCAGTTGGTAGTTGTTTGTCGCTACTGGTTGCTAGTATGTGTGCAATATATATAGAAGTCTGCAATTTCAAGTAACTGTAACTAAAGAAACTGTAGAATGAATTACTGAGACTTGAAGTGCTAATTAATGAAAAAAAGGTGGACTCTGGGGAACTCTTTAGCTCTTCTGCTCTGTGAATCTCTGTGCTTCTGCTGTATAGGAAAAAGAGAATTTTACCAGACATTCAAAACTCTCCAACAAAATTAAACTGCCATAAGCCATAAGAAGACCCCTTTTAATGAGTACTCATAAAGGAATACACATTAGAAACTGCTGGTCAGTTCTGTTGGTGATCAATGGAGGAAAGCAATTTCCACACTTAGGGCGTTTATACACGACCCCTAAACTCCGGGGCAAATGGCTCCCAGCTCTGGAGCTTAAAAATGTGTACCCACCAGCTCCGGAGTTTACAGGAAATTAAGTGCGACCCCGCCCACTTTAGCGCGTCCCAGCGCAGCTTTCAGGTACCTGCTCTTTGGAGGTGAAAACTATTTGATCCGGTGTAAGGATACTGAGTGCGGGGCTCTCCTTGCTTCTGTTTGTTGTTTTTTGGCTCCCACCCCTTTAAGAGCTACTTTTACAGAGACGACAGGCAGAACGAGGTGAGTGGCATTCTTTTCTTCCTTTTTTCTCCCTCCCCTCACGCAGCCAGCAGCCAGGAAGTGCGGAGGGGGTGGGGACACAGGAAGAGCGGCGAACCCCTAAGATCTCTGGTCCGAATTTAAGTGGCCAGCGGATCTTAGGGGTCGTGTAAAAAGGCCCTTAGACTTGCAAATCAGTGTTGCCCTTCTTTTGTGAAGTAAGGAGCTCTGAGAAAGCCGAGCAAACAAATGGAGGTGGCAGAAGATACCTTATTCAGCACTGACCCAATCTATGCTTGTTGACTGGCTCACTGCCTTCACTGATATTTATACACAGAAGAGACAGCCAGTGTAGTATAGTGATTAGAGTATGGGACAGTGACTCTGGAGATCTAGATTCAAAGCCACACCTAGCCAAGAAGCTCACTGAATATCCTTGGAGTAATCATCATCTCTAAGCCTAACCTACCTGATAGGGTTTTGTGGTGGAAAAGAGGAAAGACGGCGGCTGTGAGTGCACTGGCTTGGCATAACTGAAGGCAAGATGGAATATACAGTACATACAATAAATCTATATTTAAATAAATAAATATAAATGTGTCTATATATTATATGAATAAATATAATGAATGCCCGTGCCAAGGCTAACTAACCAATCAGCAAGGATGTTCTTATTGTGGGACTGGTGTCCATTGTCTCTTCCTTGGTAATAGCAAGGGTACAGCCATGGTTATAGCCGGGGGGGGGGGACTTACTCCTTGATTTTGGGGTCAGGCACCTCTCTTCTCAGATCACAAGTCACTGTTGGGGGTACAATATATACTGTACCATCATCCCCCTCAAAAAATTCACAGCAGCAATTACCAATTCTCCCCTTGAATATTCTTACCCCTCCATTCCATGGGAAATCCAATGAGGACTGTTTATCTTAAAAGGATTGTGATGTGTTTTTCCAAGAGATAGAAAGCCATTCCACACCCAGCACAGTAGTGAGATTTACTGTACTCCTTAAATCCTCCACTTGTTTGGTCAGTTCCCTCCAAGAGCTGTTTCCCGTACAACAGAAAGAAGTAGCCAACCAAGCAATGCCATTTCTTGGAAATTTATGAGCAAATTTGATGGACCATTTCTATAAGGGTTTTTACAGGAGACTTTGCTTATTTCTCCTCCATGCAACACAGAAATTTAAAACACAGTACAGTATCAATGTTAATCAACATTAGGTTGCTGTCACACACAAGCAATTTAATTCAGAATTTACAATCTGTTTTCTCACTTTTAACAAAACCTCAGTATATTGCTAGTCCATTGCAATCAGTATTTGTCTCACAGTTTTTAGTTATATTCCTACTTACCTGGCATTCAGTTTCACTCTCAGTACAGGGTAGACAAGAATACTTTTGGAGTGTTTCAGGGTACAGCTCTGGACCCTTACAGTTTCCTTTATGCAAAATAAAACTCTTTCTTTCTTTCTTTCTTTCTTTCTTTCTTTCTTTCTTTCTTTCTTTCTTTCTTTCTTTCTTTCTTTCTTTCCCACTTTTATTTTTCTCACAGAAGGGACTTAAGGCGACGTACAACAGCTGAAAAAGCTCAATTTCAAAAAGCACAATAAATGAAGATGGTAATATTGAAATATAGAGATGGGCACAAAATGAGTTTTTTTCATTTTGTTTTTCATATTTCATTTCATTTCAGAATGAAATGAAAAACGTACTGATTTTTCAAGAAAAACAAAACAAAACAAATTAGAAATATTCCGTTCATTCCGTTTCATTTTTCATTAATGGCAACAAGGTTTCCCATAGGAATGCATTGAAAAGTAATGCATTCCCATGGGAAACCGCTTTAAACAACCTGCGCCTCCCCCCCCCAATCGGGTGCGTTGGAGGGAAAAGGTGTGGGTTGTTTAAAAAGTTGTTGAGCCACCGAGGCTTCCTTGGCAGCTCAAAGACATTTTACCCACCCCCCCCCGTGCCTTTCCACCCCAATCGGGCGCACTGGGGGAGAAGCACGGCTCCTTTAAAATGTCTTTAGCCACCTAGGCAAGCGCTTGCCTTAGTGGCCAAAGACATTTTAAAAGGCCTGCCCCTTCCCCTCCAATGGGCATCTTGGGGGAGAAGCGTGGTTGGGGGAGAAGCAATTGTGGGGGAGAAACAGTGGGTCATTTAAAATGTCTTTAGCCACCGACGCAAGCTGCAGCTGCCGCTTTCTTTAGTAGCTAAAATGAAAAGGGGAAAAAATAGGACACAAGTAATTACTGCCCAGTCAGCTTGACTTCAATTCCTGGAAAATCCTAGAGCAGATTATTAAGCAGACAGTCTGTAATTATTTAACAAGCAATGCTGCTATTACCAATAGGCAACACAGGTTTCTTAAAAACAAGTCATGCCAGACTAATTTGATCTCTTTCTTTGATAGAATTAGAGGCTCGGTGGATGAGGGGAATGCTGTGGATATTGCTTATCTAGATTTCAGTAAGGCCTTTGATAAGGTTCCCCATGGTATACTTGCAAAGAAGTTAGTAGAAGGTAGGATAGATTAGAAAAAGTTTGTTTCGTTTTTCATTTGCTTTGTTTTTCTTTTCTTTTTTGATTTTTTAATCTTTTTAACTCGCTACGACCAGCTGCCCCGGGGCCAGTTGGCGCATTTTTTTTTCTTTTCTTTTTTCTTTTTAACTCACACCGACCAGCTGGCCTGCGCGCCATGTCGGCGCGTTTTTAAATTATTATTAACTTTTTAAAAAAATTAAATTTTCTTCTTGCACGCCAGCTGGGTCGACACGTTTTTTTCCCCTCTTCTTTTTTCTTTTATTTTACTTGTGCTGACCAGCTAGCCCACATATTTTTTTCTCACGTGCCGGCCAGATTGATGCTTTTTGGTTGTTGTTTTTTGTTTGTTTGTTTTTATAATCTCCTGGTGCTGACCAGCTGGCCCACGGGCTGGGTCGGCACTTTGTTTTATTTTATTTTATTTTTTTAACTCAAGCACTGGCCAGCTGGCCCACAGACTAGGTCAGCACTTTTTTTTTTTACTCAAGCGCCGATCAGCTGTAGCGTGGGCTGATCAGTTGTTGTTTTTTTTGCAGGAGCTGTGGGAAGCCCTCCTCGTGGGGGCCGGTCAGTGGTGGCAGCGAGTCCCCAGCTGGCAAGGTAGGAGACAATGCTGGATGGTGGAACGAAAAATGAAATGAAATTTCTGTTTTGTTTTGTTTCGTTTTTCTTAGAGGGGGCTGTTCGTTATTCGTTTCATTACCTAATGAAATGAATAATGAATAACGAATTCATTTCATGCCCATCACTAGTTAGAACACAAGAACATAAGAACATAAGAAGAGCCATGCTGGATCAGGCCAAAGGCCCATCTAGTCCAGCTTCCTGTATCTCAGGCCTGCTCAACAGGTAGACCGGGGGCTACCAGTAGCCCGCGAAGGATTCAAAAGGAGCCCTCCGGCCATCAATAAAAAAAGTGAGGGGATAAGTTCTCTACCCCTCCCTCCCCCATCCCAAGGACCACCACTGCCCCAGCAAACTTCTGGGTCTGCCAGGCCAATGTCTCAGCTGAGCGGGGCAGTTCAAGAGCCATGGCAGATTGAAATCTGTTCCCTCCAGAACAGATCAATTGGTTTTCAAGGCATTCCTATGGGAAACCGCTGCTCTACTTACAAAAGTTTTTTATTTATGAGCATAGGCTCAGAACTGATAAAATTCGTAAGTAGAGGTTTTAGTGTAGTAGCCCTTAGGCACTTTGGGCCGGAAAAAGTAGACCCTGGCCTGTTCAAAGTTGAACAGCCCTGCTGTATCTCACAGTGGCCCCACCAAATGGAAAGCGCTGCCATTCCACACTCTGCCTTTAGCTATCTGAAGAAAGCACCTTTTGTTTGCAGCTCCCTTCACAGGGTTTTTCTCAGCAGATGCTTGGCTGCCATTGGTCACTGCCGGCTGCACCTTGCATTGATGAGAGCATGGACTAGATAATGGTCATGCTGCCTTAAAAGTCCTGGGAACTGTAGTGCAAAAAATAACTTGTTTAAATGCTAGAACTAGATGACCTCCAAGTTCCCCTTCAACTCCAAGTTCTATAAATCTACTCAAAGTGATCCCTGCCTATCAGCAATGCATTCAAGGCTGTGCCCCTTGGCTATGTTGATTTCAACTAGCTGGATCTTCCAAACTGACCTAAAGTGGCTGATCTGTGATGAGTTACATAAAAATGGGATCTTACATGCCAAAGCAAAGTACACTCAGTGGCGTTACATAAAGACACACAAAAAGATCCTCCTTTGCTAGCCAGCTAGAAGTACAAGATCCTGCATATTCTGAACCTAGGCTTCTAAGGGATGAATAAAGCCTATAAGTGTTGGGACAGAGTCAAGAATTAAGTAGAAACACTGTCTTGAGTTCAGCTGGCTTTGGATTAGTCCCTAAGCCCCTGAGTGTGGGTGTTCTCCAAGAAAAGCGGAAAATTTATTAGTGTCAAGCTTGTTGAAGTAACACTGTTGACCTGCGGTAACTGATTTTGGATGTGACACACTCTCGTGCTATTTTTCAGCCTTCATTTCTGCATACAAATCCCCTTGTTGAACAATGCTGCTTAATGAAACGGCCCTGCCTCTCCTGCACTGCCCCAAGAGGATGTGCTCTCTTTTATTACCCTTAGATATTTCTTACTAAAAAGGTAATTCAAATTTATTGGTGCTGTATCATTATTATTTAGCAATCCTGTCAATAACTGTGAAATTCCAGTTGGTTTAAAATGAGCATTAATAAATGCATCAAGGTCTTAATAAATATACTGTACCTTGGAAGCTTGTTGTGGAAATTATTATTACAAATAGAACCGTTATTTCTCCCCTCAAATGATGATTTCCAAAACTGCTCATATGGTAGTGTCATGAAACCCAGAAGCAGCGTTCTAGAAGTCAAAGTTTTCCAGATAAAAGGCGCCTGAAATGGAATATCCTTCTACAGTCACACATGTCGAAGGGCATACAATAATCAGGGTTACCCAAGTTATTTTGGCACAGAAGGCAGGACATTCCAGAAGCGCCTCTCTTGATCTATAGTAGTAAGAAAACAATAATAGCAGTGAGGGTGCAACTACACAGCCGGGAAAATGTGAATGGATCCAGTGTGAAGTCATATTTGGGAAGCTGTGTTTTCCCATATTAATTTGCTTCAGCCAACCGCACAGGAGTCCACAGAGAGAGAGAGAAATTCTCTCTTTCCTAAACTTAGCACTTGGGTTTGCTTGTTACCTTCTTCGCCTCCTATCCCATTCTGTTCCATTTCTTTTTCTTCTTTTTAAGGCTTGCTGTCCTAGTGCTAGGATAGCTAGGTGACCCAAAACAAAGGGGGTAGAGCTAGGAATCAGTAAAGAGAGTGGAGGAAGTTTTAAGGCAACACAACTGTCGCCTGCAGAGTCGTCAGCTCGGTGGTTCGAATCCCGGGTGCCATGCAGCAGAGCGAGCTCCCATTGATAACCCCAGCTCCTGCCAACCTAGCAGTTCGAAAGCATAAGAACATAAGAAGAGCCATGCTGGATCAGGCCAAAGGCCCATCTAGTCCACCTTCCTGTATCTCGCAGTGGCCCCACCAGATGCGTCTGGGAGCATATGAGACTAGATATCTGTCTCCTGATACCACTCCCTTGCATCTGGCCCTTGAAGTACCCTGGTTTTAAGCCTGGAGATTACACATCTCCATCATAGTTTGTAACCTGTGATGGACTTTTCCTCCAGGAATCTGTCCAATCCCCCTTTGAAGGCATTCAGGCCAGATGCCATCACCACATCCTGTGGCATGTAAATACAAGTAGATAAATAGGTAATACCGTAAAAAGCGGGAAAGTAAAACAGTGTTTCCATGCCGGCCAGGTGGCCATGGACTTGCACAACACTGGCTCTTCAGCTTGAAAATGGAGATGAGCACCGCCCCTAGAGTCGAACACGACTAGCATGCCTGTGCGGGGGAACCTTTACCTTTACCTTTTTTACTCTAGATGGGCTGTTTGGCTTTGCAGAAGGCACAGCTAGAGCAAACCTTTAACATTCCTCCTGTCTCTCTCTGCCAATTCTTAACACTTCCCCATCCCTGCTTTGGTTAGCTGCTCTAGTGCTCATTTAGCAAGTGTTTAAAAGAGAAAAGAAAGAAATCTCTCTGAACCGGAAGAGAAGATGATCTAGAATTGCATCCTCTCTCCACTGACATAAGAAGATAAGAAGATAAGAACATAAGAAGAGCCATGCTGGATCAGGCCAAAGGCCCATCTAGTCCAGCTTCCTGTATCTCACAGCGTTTAAAATGACAAAATATGGGCCTTTTTTAAAAAGGGGAAAGGCGGAAGACATGTTTAAACACATTAAAGGAATGGCTGGATAATTCCTTTATGATCATCTTATTTATGGGGGATAAGAAGCAAGGGGAGAAATATTAGGTGGCTTGAGTGTGATTTATTTAAGCTCAATCTGCATTGTTTAAGGAAAGTTTATGACATTCCCCATGGAAAATGGAGACATTACTTAAAGTGTTCTAAAGCCATTTATTCTACTTTGAGTATAGTTTCATTTTTCATTCTATTAAAGTAAACTTTCCAACCAGGATTAGATTAAATCCGTTTATACAAAGCCAGGTATTTGCTTAACTAGACTGGAATACAGTATCATAAAAAGTCTTCCCCTCCACTCTGGCACAGTGCTTGCCATTCAGAAATGCAGTTCAGTAACACAGATAAAATCAAAGGATCATTTTTTTTCAGCCTGACATTCTATTAATATCTGCTTGAACATTTCCCTAAAATTTCAGAGTTGAAACCTGGTGGGGAATTCCTTGTGATGTCACAGAGATGGGGCAGGCAAATATTAGGAGACAGCTTAGAACTGCTTCTGGGTCAAGTGATTTTGGAAAAGGCACCAAGGGTACATGGGCCCAGAGTGCAGGTAAAACGTGGCTAACCAAGTAACATGGCAACCGAAAGCCAGGAGGAAAATATAGCAGTTTTTGACATCTAGGCTCCTGGCAATACATGGATAGCACCTGCAAGAATTTCCACTATTTTCACTACTATTCCCATCTTCACCTACAAAACGTACACAACATATTGGGAACTTTTCCCAGTTCTATAGATCTGCTAAGACTTATGAAAGACTCCACAGTCCCCTGGAGTTTTTTCCACTGCGTTTTTTCTCATTGAAATTTCCAATATCTTGAAGGGATATAATAAGGGAACCACCTCAAGACAGTGACAAGTTGAACATTTCCTGTGCTCTTCAGAGGAGGGTTATGGGAAATTTGTTGAGACTGCAGTAGACTATTGCTAATGCGTTGCATCCACTATTCTAAAAATGTACCGTAATAAATATGTTCTTTGCTTATTATCAGGGCTAGTTGAGAAACTGCCCATAGCCAAATTTCAACTAGCATTTGAAACAATTGCAAATAACTTTTTTTAAAAAAACAGTATACTGCAACTGATACAGCACATCAATAATAGTGTACTACAGTCAATAACTTTTTTTCTTCACTTTGGCTGCTAATATCTGAAATGGTTCAGAATTAAACCAGTTCACATTAGCAGAAATTCCAACTGGTAGGAGCATTGACACCAAGAAGGCTCACTATTTTTGCATACTCTCTACCCAGAAAACCTTGAAAAGGGTCACCATAAGTTAAAAGGGACTTGAAGGAACACAATTATCATTAATATTGGAGTGCTGACAACTTTTGTCCCTTGAACTACAAAGGTTTAGCATTGTCAATGAAGAAACTGAAACTGTTGGAAATTTTGTACACCTTGGTTCAATCATAAATCCAAATGGAGACTGCAGTAAAGAATTCAGAAGGAGACTGAGGCGAGGAAGGACAGCAATGAAGAATTACAAAAGTTCATCAAATATAAGGATATGTGACTGGAGACCAGGGCCAAGATCATCCACACTTTTGTCACCCATGTATGGGTGTGAAAGCTGATTTGTTTAAAATGTGGTGCTGAACAACAGCTCTACAGATACCTTGGACTGCCATAATGACAAGCAAGTAGGAGATCAAAGCAAACTTGAACTACCCCTAGAGGCAAAAATGTTGAGGATGAGGCTGGCCTACTTACATAAGAACATAAGAACAGCCCAGCTGGAACAGGCCATAGCCCATCCAAGTCTAGCATTCTGTCTCACACAGTGGCTCATCATTTGCTTCATGGTATTCCCAAGCAGATGTCTTCACTTGCTTATGATTCCCCACAAATGGCATTGATAGATGTCCTGCCTATCTCTCCAACCCGAAGGTCGTCCTTAGGCATCCATAATGAAGAGCATTGATACCCTTGTTCTCCATGAACTTGTCCAATCCTTTCTTAACGCTGTCAAGGCTGACAGCTGTCACCACTTCTTCTGGCAGGGAGTTCCACAGACCAGTCATCCTCTGGGTGAAAAAGTATGTGTGTGTGTGTGTGTGTGTGTGTGTGTGTGTGTGTGTGTGTGTGTGTTGTGTCGTTATAGTCGTGACCGACCCTTCGTGACCCCATGTCCATGGAGTTTTCTTGGCAGGAATACTGGAGTGGTTTGCCAGTTCCTACTCCAGGTGCCTACAGCACCTGGTATTCCCTGGTGGTCTCCCATCCAAGTACTAACCAGGGCCGACCCTGCTTAGCTTCCGAAATCAGGCGAGATCAGATGTGCTTAGGGCATCTAGGCAGCTTGGGTGAAAAAGTACTTTATCTTATTTGTTTGAGATCTAGCAACCCAAAAGTTTCATGGAGTGCCCCCTAGTTCTAGTGTTGTGCGATAGGGAAAACAGTTTTTTCTAATCTACTTTGTCCACACCGTGTATAATTTTATAAACTTCAATCAGGTCACTTCTTAGGTGTTGTCGTTCAAGAGTGAAGAGTCCCAGCCGTTGCAGCCTCAGATGGTAAGGAAGGTGTTCCAGTCTCCTAATCATTCTGGTTGCCCTTCTCTGCACTTGTTCCATTTCCATAATATACTTCTGGAGGTATGGTGACCAGAATGTACACAATACTTTGGGCACATAATGAGAAAATGGGATTCTCTGGAAAACATAACAATGCTGGGGAATGTGGAAAGCAGCAGGAAAACAGGAAAACCCAATTACATGATGGACAAAGGAACACACAGGCTTGCGTTTACAAGAACTAAGCAGGGCAGTTGAGAACAGGACCTTTTGGAGTCTGGTCATTCATAAGGCCATGAGTCAGAGATGACTTGACAGCACATAATAACAACATATCCATATTTTAACCATGGAGGACACTGAAGTGATCAATGTTTCCTGAAAGAAATAAGAAAACTGGACAAAATCCTGTTGCTTACATAATAAATTGTAGTAGACCAGGCCCAATGAATCAACAGGGATTTGGTGAGTCAACTGTTACATACATACACTGATCCAAATAGGCCTACTCTAGTTGCAACTTACTATGGAAAAGTTAGTCAACATTAGAGTAGGTCCATTTGAATCAATGGAGTTCACAGGGGAGTTGAATCACCAAATCCCACTGGTTTAATGGGCCTCCTCTCGTGCCCCTTTCTATGATAAGCAGTAGGATTTCTACCACTGACTTTTCTGAGTACAAACCACATGGATACTTTGCTCACATTGATCAGCAATAAATACTGTTAGATTGTGAACTCTGTGGAACCACTGAGGTCAAGCAAGCCAAATCAGGGTTTCTGTTAAAATAGTACATTCTGTCTACCTGTTTAATCTTTAACTTCTTCAACTAGAATGATAACGTCCTCAGTGAGAATGGAAGAAACCAGCTACAGGTCAATTTGACTTTCCCTAACTGGATTGATAAATTGGTGCTTGTCATAAATCCCCAAACAGCAGAAAAAATAATTCTAGGGTTGGTGGTGACTGCAAATGTCTCATTCACCCGTTTGGAAGGCTTCTATTTAAAACACTCTTACTATATCCAAGGAGCAAGAAGAGATTCCAAAACACTTATTAATCCCACTGCAGAGTTTTGAAGCATAATATTTTTATTTGTTAGAGTTGCTAAGTATGTTGCTAAGTTATACACACCAAAGACTGGCTCCTGTGATATTTGTGTAATCTGAGAGTGTTTACTGTATTAAGAGATTTCTTTTGCTGAACTAGCCAAGTTTAGCTAAATGTTGAAGCTTTGAAAAAGTGCAATTTATTAGCTCCTTATGCATCTAACCATTTTTCCTTGACAACCCAAACCCATGTAATTATAGTTAAACAAATGTCTCCTGGAGGCCTAACACTTTACATCCTCCTCTATCAATTTAGAATTCCCTTTGCACTTGCGAGAGAAAAAAGGATGACTGGAGAATATATACGAGCTAGATTATATATATAGTAGGACCCCGGTATCCTCTGGGGATTGGTTCCAGGCCTTCCCATGGATAATGAAAACCGTGGATAAGAGAGAATGCCTGCCCACCCACCCCCAAACCGCTGTTTCCTGATAGTAGCTGCTTTATGACTGCTGTTTCCTGATAGTAGCTTGCTTTATGGCTGCTGTTTGTGACAGTAGCTTGCTTTACAGATGCTATTTGTGACAACAGCTTGATTTGTGGCTGCTGAATTATTTAATTTTTCTTCTTCTGCCAACCGTGGATAACTGAATCAGTGGATAATGAATCAGTGGGTACAGGGGTCCTACTGTACTTTAAATTAACAAAACACAAAGGGATAATTAATTAAGCCTCATTGTAAATGTGCATAGGCTTTTCAAATGCATTCCCTTTCTCCTACTTAAATGATTCATTTATATCAAGGAGGGCCAATATTTGACCCATGGATTACATAATGCCCCTTAGGAGGCCAATTGTGCCCGCAGTAACCCCTGTGCCTCCCAAAATGTAAAACTGGGGAATGGGTGGTGGATGAAAATGTCCACCTGGGACATGGGCTATGGTCCCCAACATCACATTTAAAAAAAAAAGTTACAAAAGACAAAGCAAAGGCGGTTTTCGTTTTCCAATAAAACACATGCTATTTTTATAATTTTGGGAATGTGGGGTCAACAAAGTGGGTATGGCTCTTTAAGACGAATAAGTCAGATATAGCCCCTGAACCTTCAGAGATTTCCTACCCTGGCTTTTTCTTTCTTTTTAATGCACACAAAATGACATATTCTTCCCTAATGTGGTTCTACAAAGAAACAGACAGAACCAAACAAGTACAGTATTATTCTAAATTTAGACCACTCTCACCCTGTGTGACAGCCCTTTGGGTGCATTGGTCTATATCAGGGGTCCTCAAAGTTTTCAAACATTGTAGTCCAATATGTCCACCACCCAGCCCAGTTGACAAAAGCTAATGCAGAAAGGTTGGCTTGCACAAAACAAAGAGTTTATCCTGTCACAGGGTCTATGGCTTCAAAGAAACAAGTGGGGGAGAATGGGCCCTGTGCACTTAAGATTGAGGACAATATGGTCTATATTGTCCACTGCGTCTGAAGATGATGGGCATTGTAGTCCAATATGTCTGAAAACCTAGCTCAGTTGACAACACTAATTTAGACAAATGGGGTGCAAGATACAAGGAGTTATCCTGCACAGGTCTATGGCTTCAAAGAAACAAGTACAGGAGAATGGGCTGTGTGCACTATAAAATTTGAGAACAATATAAATTAAACTCTTTGGTCTGGCAGTACAGTATTGATATGCTAATAATTACTTAGAGCAGTTCCAAATATAAATGTTTATCACTTGATGACAGTCAACTGCAGTGGTGACTAACATCAATAAATGAGGCAATTTCCCCACACATATAACCATGAGGAATATGATCAGACATCACCCAAAATGCTTTTCAATGAAGTCTATCCAAATATTAATAAAAAAAGTCCCACACAGAATTTTACATCTAGTCAGAACTTTTTCACCGTCCCCAGCGGATACCCTATTTCCCATATACTAGCCATTTCCACAAATGCCCATAGGTAGTCCACAAGCTAGCCTCAAAATATAAAAATATAGTAGGACCTCCATGCCCAACAGGTAGACCATTACTCCCTGGTTCAGTTATCCACAGTTAGCCCACCAGGAAAAAAAATTAAAAAAAATGAGCAGTTCACAAAGCTCCCTCCCCTGTCACAAATAGCACCACTGTAAAGCAAAGTACTGGGTCACAAGCCCACAGCAGTGGGCCATAAAGCATGGCGCTCCCCGGTTCCCCCCACACACACTGGCCAGAAAGCAAGCTACTATCAGGTGAACAGCTGAGTTTGAGGAGGAGGGAGGAGCGGGGTGGGATGAGGGGCAGGTTTCAGGTGCATCCTCCTTTATCCAGTGGTTTTCCATTATCCACAGGAAGGCCTGGAAACCAATCCAGATTAATTGCCAGCAAATACCGGGGTCCTACTATATCTGGAGCATATAGGTATTTTTTTCCACAAATGGAAAATTAATAGTTTTATTTACTCCCTCAGGCTTTAGGCCGAAAAAAATACCTCAGCCTGTTCAAAGTTGACAGTTGATATAGACCAGTGGTTCCCGGCCTTGGGTCCCTATATGTTCTTGGACTACAACTCTCAGAAATCCAGGCGAGCACAGCTAGTGGTGAAGGTTTCTGAGAGTTTTAGTCCAAGAACATCTGAGGACCAAAGGTTGGGAATGTACTGATAAAGACTGACCCAGGTTGCAGCATTTTTCGACTCTTCTGAGAGAGTGACTGTGGTATCTGCCACGTGGAGCACCTACAATTCCATATTTAGCAGTAGTCCACTGGAGATTACCTTGGTCCTTCCCGATGATTAGGTTCCAAAAGATGGTAGACAGAGAATGTCAGAAAAATTACTCTGTTGCTCCCCACATTGTTAAATCATCAGGAACCTTACCATCAGTAAGAAAGGGGTGACTCATAGGTGGCAGATGCAAAGATCAGCAGGGTTATTATTATTTTTTATCAATTAGAATTCTCTTTGGCAGATCCAGTCCTCTTAACGCACCATCTCCTCTGTTCATGGCAAAGAGAATTCAACCACCATCCATTTAAAAATGTTCAGGTGTGTGTGTGGGGGGGATGCAATCTTTCCTGATTATCAATATTGCACGAAAGATGTTTCTTTTTCCACTGTTAGCACCAATAAACAACATAAATGAAATACTGATTCAGCTGCCTGCGATCAGCTGAATCAGAGGAGAGTCTATTTATTTCATTGAAAGTTCAATGCTTTGGATTCAGAAGGAGCTTTTAAAAAAATCTGCTCTCCTCAATAATTAATATCTAGCCCTCAACTTCCATTGTCATACAGGAGTTAGACTTGCATCTGTCAAAGCGGGCTACAGCCCAAGAAAGCTTGTGCCAAATAAAAGCTACTAGTCTTTAATGGACAATAAGACTTTTTGTTAAATTAGACTAGACAGCAATCAAAGTTCTTTCTAGCTCTATGACTTTAGAGACATCTATGAGTTTTTTCATACATGGATATCCATTTCTGTTAAGTTGAAAAAATGTTAATACAATAATAATAGGTATTTTTAAGGCAAACAGCAAGGTAAAATATTTTAAAACAATAAATAAAATTAAAAAAATGACTTATATACTGTACCTATCCACAAAGATTGCCAATATATGTATTTGACAAAAGGGATTATAGCATGTAAAAATCTCTGCCACAAACTTACTTTGCTGTACAATTCCACCATATCAAATTCCTATGAAAACTATTTAATCTGCAATTCGTATTTGCTCAGAGTGCCACAAATTTTGTGCATGTGCACATACATATGTACATCTTTATGTACATCTACACATTCATAGGTTATACTATACTGTATAGGTACCAGCATCAATACATTCTAGTTCCAAGCATGTGTGTTTAGAGCTGAAAGATGGCATATGCAACTCATACATGCCACCTTGTGGACAAGGAATAAATAAATCTATAGCGCAATGGGCTTGGCCACATGTCTTAGGGCCTTTTTACATAACCCCTAAGATCCGCTGGCCACTTAAATTCGGACCAGAGATCTTAGGGGTTCGTCGCTCTTCCTCTGTCCCCACCTCCCTCCGCACTTCCTGGTTGCTGGCTGCGTGAGGGAGGGGGAAAAAGAGAAAGAAAAGCATGCCGCTCACCTCGATCTGTCTCTCGTCTCTGTAAAAGTAGCTCTTAAAGGGGCGGGAGCCAAAAAGCAGCAAACAGAAGCAAGGAGAGCCCCGCACTCACTATCGTTGCACCGCATCAAAGATTTTTCACCTCCAAAGAGAAGGTACAAGAAAAGTGTGCTGGGTCGTGCTAAAGTGGGCGGGGTCGCACTTAATTGTCTGCAAACTCCGGAGCTGGTGGAGAAACATTTTTAAGCTCCGGAGCTTGCAGCCATTTGCAGCAGAGCTTAGGGGTCGTGTATAAACGCCCTTAATGCATGTGGTTTTGTGCTGAGTTTAGCATACTGTACTTGAATTTGATTTTAAAATATCCACCCTGGTCTTGAGTCTCAGCAAAGCTAATCTCTGCTGAACACTGCTGGACCTCAGAATTCCCAATAAAGAGAGTCCAACACGAGAGAGTCCCAATTAATTGCCAATTTATTGAGCTCAGTAAATGTAGCAATGGCGAACAACCTCCACAAGGCAGAGAAGATTGCCCATGCCGAAGACCAGGTGTACAGATGTTTTATATCCCTTGCCCCTCCCACAAGGTGCGCGCAGACCCTTGAGGTAGGTAGGTGGTGGTCTTCAGGGAGGCCACCAATGGTGACAGTCCGAGATGTCTCCCAGGGCGGTCCTGGGGGTGGCCACAGAGTCCTGTAATACTACTCCGGATTAGTCCTGCCATCCAGGTGTGGCTGAGCCATTTAGGTATCTGATGGGCCATAAGGTTTGGGGACAATAGGGCAGGGAAAAGGTGGCTTTGTCCAATTATTTGGGTGATTAGAGTCAATAGAGAGTCCGGAAGAGTCAATAAGGAAATCCTAAGCTGCCAGACAGGTCCACTGAGAAGAATGGATTGGAGACAATGGGGTGCTTCTGCGCTGAAGATGATCCTGGAGATTTTTCCACCAAACCTGGAGTCAGTTGGGCACTCTTCCAGCTGGGACGAAGACAGCCTCCATTTCCCTCCTTCCGGGTTTTGTCCAAGATGGTGGTCCCAAGCATAGAAAACAGGGGGGTCGAGTGTAGGAACACGTAAAAGCACACCCAGGGAAAGTGGGGTGGGGAGAATATTAAGAGAGGAGTAGGGAGGTTTTGTGTGATGCTTGTGGCGGTGTGGGGCGTGTTTTGGGGGAGTCTCAGGGGACCCCAAAAGCATATCTGAGAATTTCATTCTGTCCAATTGTGACTCTACACTGGTCTGAATAGTCTTGTTAGGTGGACCAAACCCTAAATAAGCTCATTAGCCATTGTCTACCTAACAAGCCTACTCAGGCCACTGTTCACCTAATTAGCCTATTCAGACCAGGGTGATATGGCCTTCTGTGGCCACTGAGCATGCTCAGGTTTCTTTATTTTGGGGTGGGAGGGGGCTCCACACTTACTAGTTTTTCTTGTTTTATTTCTGCATTTAGTTTTGCTTGCGCCGCCACCTTCTGAGTTATGGTTAGCAGTAGAGATGAACATGAACCACACGTTTGGCATGGTTCCTTTGCAGCACAGCTGATCCATGGGTTGGTCCTACCCTCTCCAATGGCCACCCACTCAGAGGCAGTGCTCTGGCTTTCCTGCCTTACCTGTGCTGTATTTGAATGGGTGCCTGTCGGAGGTGGCAGAGCGCTGAGCCCCCATAGCAACAGGCATAGGAAGACATGGAAGCATAAATAGTCAAAAGAAGAACACATTACTACTTCAATTAACAAACTGTCAGTTTTAGAAAGGTGAATGAATTGGCAGAACTATCCAATGTTTTCCTGTTTTAAGGAAGCATTTAAAATAAGAGACGATCAAGTCAGTCCAGGTATAGCTCTGATGTTTCAACATTACTTTTTTTTTTGGGGGGGTGTCACCATGGGCACAAATGTTCTAACCATTATTAAACAATTACTCTTGGCTCTTCTACCCACTCATTCTTCATTCCTCATTATGACTGCAATCCTCAAACCAATGGTGTTCCCCTCCCCCTGCATCTACTCTACTGTACTTTTCATGTTGTTTACAGTACTTTACAATACTTTCCTTGAGTTGAAAATTCTCTCTCTCTCCAAAAGGCAAGGAACTGTGTTACAAATGTACAGTACAGCATATTGCAAGTTGCCTCTACTTAAAAGTGGTTCTACTTAAGAGCAATTCGACTTAAAGAGCGGAAAAACCATTGGCATTTTAACTGCCGCCTTACAAATTTTAGATGTGGTCTGCTCTACTTACAATTTTTTATTTTTTTATTTTTTATTTTATTAGATATGGTAACTCTACTTGCATTAGGAACAGATTAAATTTGTAAGTAGAGGTACCACTGTACAGTATATTTAATCACTCCAGGTGGGTCCAAAAACGTATGTTGCTTTTGTTGATCTGCAGCCCTCAGAATATCTACTCCCCAGTACTAGGCATGTCAATTCTCTGTTCTCATTTGAGACCCCAGGAAGCACTAAAGTCCTTGAAAAATAATCTTGGTTCTCATCTGAGGGAAGCAATATAGGTATAGGATATTGCCAGACATTTGCTACTGTCTTTCCAGTGCTGTGTAGGTAAATTTGGCTTCTTTGTCTCAGGTATGGTATCAACATACATTGACCATTCTTAATGGAGCTATATAAATTATGAACACAGTAATATGAAATAAATGTTTGCTTGAGCAGTACACAGGGTTTTATTTCACACCTCTTCTACAAAAATGAGGCAACTCACTTAAAATGTTCTTTGGAAAATGCTGAAAGTGTCAACTGAGCTCTTCCCCTGCAACATGCAACACTTTTTGGCATCTTAAACGACAGCCCGTTTTGTCCATGGAACAACTGATTGGTTTAAAATTGGGAAAGGAGTATGACAAGGTTGTATACTGTCACATTGTGTATTTAACATATGCAGAGTACATCATACAAAAGGCAGGACTGGATGAATCACAAGCCGGAATTAAGATTGCCGGAAGAAATATCAACAACCTCAGATACGCATATGATACTACTCTGATAGCAGAAAGTGAGGAGGAATTAAAGAACCTCTTAATGAGGGTGAAAGAAGAGAGTGAAAAAATGGGCTAAAGTTCAACATAAAAAACCTAAGATCATAGCCACCGGTCCATTTACCTTCTGGCAAATAGAAGGGGAAGAAATGGAGGCAATGACAGAGTTTATTTTCTTGAGTTCCTTGATCACTGCAGATGGTGACTGCAGCAATGAAATTAAAAGACGCCTGCTTCTTGGGAGGAAAGCGATGGCAAACCTAGGCAGCATCTTAAAGCACAGAAACATCACTACCAACAAAGGTCCGAACAGTCAAAGCTATGGTTCTTCCAGTAATGATCTATGGAAGTGAGAGATGAACTATAAAGAAGGCTGGTCTCTGCACAATTGACACTTTAGTGCTGTGGTGCTGGAGGAGAGTCTTGAGTCCCCAGGACTGCAAGGAGATCAAACCTATCCATCTTGAAAGAAATCAACCCCGAATGGAAGGACAGATTTTGAAGCTGAGGCTCCAGTACTTTGGCCACCTCATGAGGAGAGAGGAGTCCTTGGAAAAGTCCCTGATGTTGGGAAAGATTGAAGGCAAAAGGAAAAGAGGATGGCAGAAAATGAGATGGTTGGACAGTGGTGTCATCCATGCAACCAATATGGATTTGACCAAACTCCAGGAGGCAGTGGAAGTCAGGAGAGCCTGGCGTGCTCTGGTCCATGGGATCACGAAGTCAGACACAACTTAACTAAACAACAATGTAGAATACAGTCGAAAGGTCACGTAGAACAAGACCTGGGTTGTTTTTAATGTCACAAGTTTCCGCATGCCATTTGGCTGAGAGTTGCCTCCCAAACGCTGGCGAGGATGAACAACACTATCTTTATATTCTATTGTATTCTTTATAGTCTCTAGACGAGACTGACAGTAAATAGGGCGAATGAGGCATCCTTCACTAGGAACAGTGAAGCAAATGCGCTCCGGTTATCGCTGAGGTACTAAAAGCGAGGGAGATGCCACACCCCGTTGTCATTTTTAATCGCAGCACGCGGGGCTTTTTGCTTTGTTTGGTGCGCGGCAGATTCGGGGTCTTTGGTGCGCGCGTCTTCTGTGCTTAGGCGATTGCGCAACGTCCTGCGCGCCTCCCTCTCTCCCCCCCCCACTTCGCTCGGCCATGCCGTGACAGGCATCCAAGCCGCCCAATGACCGTCTCCCGCTCCGGCCGCGCGAGCCAATGGCGAGGGAAAGGGCCCTCTGGAGGGGCCATGACGCCGGCGGGCAGGCAGGCAGAAGAGCGCGCAGCCAAACCCAGCTTCGGTCACGGCGACCCGGGAGGCGCCCGCGAGGAGGCGGCCGTTGTTTGTTCCCTCCCTTTCCTTCCTCGGCGCTTTTGTGAGCGACGCCCGCCGCCGCCATTTTGTGAGCGTGTCCCTCCTTCCAACCTCCCCTCCCCTCCCCTCCCCCCCCACCGCCGCCGCCGCCACCAACGCCTCATTGCGTGCGCGCCATTTCTCTCGCCCTCTCTTTCTTGTTCTCTCTCGCGCTCTTTTTTTTTTTTATTACAACCCCCCCCCCTACACTTTTCTTTCTCTTTCTGTGGCATTCAGCCGGGGCGGCCGCCATGATTGTCAGGAAGACATAACCAGAGCAGCTTCTCAATCTCTCCGGCCAACGGCTCCCTTGTTTCTCTCTCTCTCTCTCTCTCTCCCCCCCCCCGCCTCACTCCCGCCTGGTGTGTGCGTGTGCGTAAGTGTGTTTCTCCCGCCCTCACACACTCCTAGGGTTGCGTTGTATTCGGGATGGGGTAACGCTTCTCTCCCCAACCCCCCTCGCCGGGATTGCGCCTCTCTTCTGCTCCTTCGCCTCCTACGCCTTCCATTCTTGGTGGCGAGGCGCGCACTGAGGGCCCAAAATCCCGTCTTTTTCTTTCTTTCTTTTTTTTTTTTGTCCAGGCCGGCCGTTTAAAAAGTGTCCTCCCTCTGTTGTGTGGCGTTGTGTTGCCTTCTCCCCCCTCCCACCACATACACACACCCACTCAGTAAAACCGTGAGTGAAAACGTCGTTCGCCGCTTCCCTGAAGGGGGCTGGGGTCGGGCTCCCCAAGACATTTCCCCCCCCCATCCCCTTTTACAACATGGTTGTCGTCGTCGCCTTCCTCCTCCTCCTCCTCCTCCTCCAGCAGTCGCAGTGCCGTAGTGGTGTGTGACCGCGTGCGTGCGTGCGCGTGTCTATATGGTTGCGTGTGCATGGTGGTGCGTGTGTGCGCGCGTCCTCCTCCTCCTCCTCTGCCTCCCTCCTCTCCCAGCGCCCCTCCACGGGCAGCGGTGTCCTCCTGCCTTCCTCCTCCTCCTCCCTGCTCTTCCTCCTCCTCCTCCTCCTCCTCCCTGCATACACAGCCAGAGCCAGCACAATGGCCTTTGAAAGCCTGTTCTCCAAGCCCCCAAACCCATTTCTTGACCAAAACATGCCCGACTCTGACAGGCAACATGCAGGGGACGAAAGGTCGAGTAACCTTCTCTCTCTCTCTCTCTCTCTCTCTCTCTCTCTCTCTCTTTCTCCTCTCTTTCTTTCTCTCCGCTTCTCAATGGTGATAATTAACGGTGATAATAACTGAGAATATGCTGTGAGATAATGATGATGGTGGTAATAATAATAATAATAATAACGATGTCTTAAATGTGTCTAGATGGATTTCAGAAAAGACAATATGTCGGTAGCTTTGTTTTTTTTTGGGGGGGGAAGTCACCTTCAGCCTTAGGTGGGTGGTGGGTATGCAAAAAAAAAAGGCTAGAGACACAAGGATGTTTTTGATGGGGGGTGATCTATTCAAGGAGCATTTGCATGCTTTTTTTTTTACATTTCATTCTCTAAAAAAAACCAAAACAAAATCCATCTTGTCATAAAACGCACTTTACATTGAGTGTCTTGTTTAATGTCACCATTGTTCTTATCCTGCCTACCCCACTGTCATTTGAAATTAAAGACAGTGCTGCTTCTGTATGAAATATACAAGGATCTACATGTTAACGTTTACACCTTACACATTTAAATAGATGGGGGGGGTGCAAATGAAGTTCTGTTTGATGTTACATTTGCTGCTTTTCAGTCCCCTTAAAACAGCAAGCCAGAGCCATTTTTGTGGTTTGAGATCCTTCACCTTGGTTTTCTGCAGGCTTCTTTTTGTACAGATTGTGTGTGTGTTTTGCCTTTATTTAAAACTTGGGGGCTCCAAGCTAGTTCTTTAACATTCAGTAACAAATTCAGTGTGAAAATCTTACTTATCTTTGATCAAGATGGTTAATGGAGTTCCAGTAACAGACAAGACTAGCTGTCTCCCCACATCCTTTTACAATCATGCAAATTGTAAAACATTGTTTTATCAAAGTAGTACAAAACATTCCAAAGCCCCTAATACATACAACACTGTAGCAACTGATATGTTTCCCTTTTCTACAAACAGGGATACATACGTTTAGGGATATAGACTACAGCTGTGCAAGTCAACTGCAGTGACTTGCACAGCTATAGCGAAACAGGTCTGGGCCTTGTATCTCAGATCTGCATATTAGTAATCCGTTAGTAAAATGGTTGTAGAAGTTGAAAATGTTAATAGAACAGCTTGTCCATCAAATTGGATACTGCCTAGTACAGGATTAATACTTTTAACATGATCAATTATGAATGCCACCTGAAATGTCCTAGTATTGCTTAAATGAAAAGTTTGCACAGTTCTGAATTATTAACAGATCTGAAGCCGATTATTCCATGGGTTCTTTGACATATTCCTGTTTTCCAAATTAATCCAGTGTTGAGAAATAGAATTCATGTAAAGACATTCATGCAAAAGATTCTCCTTTTGTTGAAGGATGACATGCTGGATTTTTATAGGAATACAGAAAAATATATTTTATAAAGATTATCAATTTTGGATTAAACAGCAGAACACATATGTTTATCTTACTGGTGTTATCCACACCAATGTGTTGAGATATACTGGTTTGAGAAGCACAGTCAAAGCTTGTGCATGCCTGTTTTTTGCAGAAATATCAACTATTTAATAAATTAATTTATCTGCAAACTTATCAAATGCCAACATTTGTATTACACTCCTCACCACCGTCCAAGATTTCACAATAATTTAAGATATTCAGATGAGTGACTTTAAAAATAAGTTCATTGAAATAATCATTTTTGGTAGAATAAGAAGCATATGAGTTGTGCTTTCTTTGTAAGTTAGATAACATTCTTACCTTTTTTTACAGAACACTCCCAAAGTAGAAGTCACACAGAAGGGGGTAGTGTCCATACAGAATAATTTGAGCATGAGATGTAGGATGGGGAGAACTACAAATATTTTGCAGATGTTATTTTACCCTTGGAGATACAGTTACTTATTGTCCCACTTACTGCACAAATGTAACTAAATATCTTTAGATTAGCTGTGGCTATAGATTTTGATTGTGGCAACACTAGTATTGTGAGGCTACATTTGCTGCACATTTCTCTATTAAGAAATGCATAAACAACAACTCAACATAGGTTTGAGTTTGCAGCCAAAGGCCCAAAATACAAACAGTAGAGTTCAGAATGTCATTTGGCTATTTGGTAAATAGGAACAAACAAGAATCATACCCTGGGGAATGTAGTTCTGTTGAGCAATGTTATGCAGTGCTGACATGATTATTGTAACTGGTCATGTAATCTGAGATGGTAAGTTAGGAGCATGTTATAATTTACCTGCTCAGAGTTATGTTACACAACTAGTTGTAAAGGTATGCTACACTGTACGTATATAGCACTGCTAATCATAATCAGGTGGCTCACATCTCTGTAAATGAACTTATTTTTATAAGCATTGAACCCAGCACATTATGAAAAATAGTGCTTTTCTCAGAACTGCTTTGTCTTTGTCAGGGTTGATATAAAGATGGCACAGAAGGTTTGAGGAGAGCCTTTCTCACATTTTATGATTTAATTTAGAGATCTTCACGGATTAACACATAGGTGTTTTACTTGCAATAAAAGTTTTTTCTTTCTAACATGGCAGTAAATGATGTTAGTAGCTTTGTGGATAACACTTTCAATAAAGGTGTGTATAATATATCTAAAATATTTTGAACATCAGGAAATAAATGATAAAAGTCATAGTATCAGTGGTGCAATATTGTTAAAGAAAGGCATTAGCTTACTGATCAGACTGTTGAAAAAGAATAAATAACAAATTTTAGTGACCAATCTTTGAAACTAATTCTCCAGCTGAAACGGTTAATGCTTAGTGAATGTATTAATGCTACCTAGATTCTAATAATTATAAGTAACAGCCCTTTATATGTGTTTTAAAACTCCTTAAAGACACACCTGTTTCAAAAAGTACACTTGACATTATAAGTTAAATATATACAATTTCTGCATATTTTATATGTTACAAAACTATATCAACCAAATTGTGGAGGGTAGTCTTCTGATAAACATTGCAGTATTTAATTACAGACATATTTATAGCCCAGTGTCTATATTAGAAGGTATCCTGTGTATATCATCAAGTTGAACTCTTGGTCTTGAAAGCCTTTCCCTGAAACACTCTGGGCAGCATTACATGCACAGTATTCCTAATTTCTTGGATGAACTAAATTGACCACTTCGTTAATTATTTGCCTTCTGTCTATGCTTGTAGGTTTCATCTCACTTATCTGTGGCTGATGTGTTTCACTTGTCTTGCTGAACTTTTTTAATATTAGTTATTTTTTTCAATTAAGCAGGTTCTTTAAGATGTCTGTCATTTAAAGCTTCAGAAATCTATGCCCTCATTCTTTGTGTAACTTAGATACAGATTGAATAGGGTAGGACAGAGGGGTTAATTCTAACCCTGCAGTGCACATTTAAGTTGTAGAACACTTCCTACCCTAAATGACTAGCACAATAAATATTATAGCTAGCATCTGGAAGTTGAGTCATGGCAACTGGACTTATTTTCTTGAGAGATTGAAATGTTTCGCTGCTCATCCAAACAGCTTCATCAGTCTGAGGAAAGCTAGTTGCGAGTCCTCTATTTTATAGTTCACATTGATCTCCTGTCACCCTAGTCTGAAATAGGCTCATAAGATAGCCAATGGCCTTGTTAGATGGACAATAGGCTCAATAGGCTCATTAGGTTGACAGTGGCCTAAGGTGTGTGAAAGTCCCACTTTAACAACCTTCTCAACACCTATAAATTTTGAGTCGTTAGCCATGGCCTTGTTGGTGGAGGTGTGAAGTATTTTTGATTTGTCTGGGGATGTTTGAAATCACTGCCTGATAAGTTGCAGATAGACTGCCCGATAGACCTTTAGGTGGCATGTCCAGATAAACTCACCTGGATGACTGAGAAGCTTCACAGAAATATAGCTAGCAAGGTCATTGTAAGTTGCCACCAGAAGGAAGTACTGTATAGCCCAATTCCATAATAAGCGCCATATTGATATTTCCACCAGACTACTGATGCAGTGCTTACAAAAGTTTTTGAAATACAGTATAGGATGAGTTTATCAATATAGTAGGTAAATTAGTGGGCTTGTTTCTAGGTTGCTACACCTCAAAATAGATTTAAATACTTGCCTTCAAAGTTTGCGTCAGCGAATGAGACATAGTATCCCTATGACTATTACTAATTATTTTGAAATTATAGTAAAATATGTGAATAGTGTTTTATGTCTAGCATAAATTAATTTTGGATAGCCTCTCTAGCTTCAGGATTTGGAAGGACTACCTAGCTACATGTATAATTTCTTATTTGTGTTCTTTTGTCGTCCCCCCCCCCAAAAAAAACACCAGTGTTTCTGCTGCACTGTGGGCTAAAGTCTGTAAAAGCTTATGTTAAATAGAAGTTGTTGATCTAAAGGAGATTCTATTGTTTTTTTTCTGAAAGAGACTAACACAGTTGTCTTCCTGGCAATTTCTTAACCTTGAAATTTTGACAAATAGAAGCTGGTGGTAATAGAGATAGGCTTACATAAGTGTTCTAAAGGCACACATAGTGAGGTTAAAAAGTTCAAGGCATAGAAGGTAGAGTTGAACTTCTGAATGTTATATTTTTTCACTTGGAATTTGTTCCTTAAGATTCCCTGATCAAAAATTGCCACCTTGCAGTCTGACACTATGTGGATGGAAGACTTATGTGTTCCTTCATTAGTTTTTGAATATTAGATTTGTACCTTTTTATACATACAGTATATATAAACATTGACCTGTTGAGAACCCAGAGTGTTGCTGACAAATATCATTGTAATGTAACATTATTAAGTCATACAGTAGTGTTGTTGGAGTGGATTTGGGATTTGGGAACATTGGGTATATTTCTTGTGTCTATCAATAACCAGGCCTGATATTGATGAATAATCTTTGAATGTTGGGTGGTATCTGCCTGTAATCTACCAAAAGCCTATCATTCAAGACAAGTGTGAGAGAAATCTCCACTAGGTACTGCTAGTTTGGATATGTTAATCTTTTTCCTGTTTTGTTATGTGTGTTGTAATGAGAGAAGTGCACATTTTAAATAGATTGGGGTGATCTGTGGTGTTTGCTTGCTAGAAACAATAGATATTTGTGAAGTGGTTTGAAGCTAAAATATGCAGGGATGTGTAGTAGTCTGTAGATTTCTATTGTCTGTGGCCTATAATGTGAGTAATTATTTAGTTGCACAGTAGGATTCAGAGAGTGAATCTGTTCCACATGCAACTATATAATGACCCACATTGTAGCTCACAAACATTAGAAGTGTACAGACCGCTACACATCCCTTCATATTCCTGTTGTCTTGTACTGACCAAGGGAAAAGTCATTTGATTGGTGATGCCTTTATAAGTCATTTTTTCCTAGGTTCTTTCAGAGTAGCTTACATTCAGGAAGTTTTAAACAAACGTACTACAGTATAACACTTCCAGTTATTGAAAAGCCAGATTGTGCAATGAATTATATTAGCATAATTTACACCCAAATCTTGTGGTTTCCAGGTCAGTGTCCTTGATCAGTTGGGCAGATTGATATAGTTAGAGACAGCACTCCAGTTCTGAAGGTTTGATCTTAAGACCTCCCCTGTCCCCTGTGCAGAGAACCATAGCCCTTCTCCAACTTTGGAGCTTAATGTCTTGAGAAGAGAGAAAGTGGTAGGAATGAGATGGTAGGATGAGTAAGAGGAACTTCTGGACCTACAAGATTTTAAGTCTTCCTCGTCTTAGGCTGCATTCCCAACACAAAGGGAATAATTTGGACAAAACATGAAATTAGTCTAAATGATGTCTTTACTTTTGCTTTCAATGAGACAAATTATTTTTAAAACCCAGCCAAAAATGTATTGTTTTAAAACTCATTGATTGTTTTGTAACAAAAAGTAAGAATGGCAGAAGTGGCTGCTCCTGACTTGTGCAGTATTAGTAAAACCCAACATGGGTTTGGATATGTCAGAGGAACTCATACCTAAGAACATTCTCATTTAGCTGTTGGATTGCCCTGTTAGACGTTGTTGTGTTCATCTGGACAAAATAGATAACTTGCAACATGCTGTCATTTATTTTTATTACTTTTACTGCTTTGTTAACTTGTGGTTTTAGCTGCTGTGTTGCTTTTGTCACCTACTGATTGTTATGGATAGTTTATTAACATGCTAATGTTTCTAACCAATATGTTGAAGTTCCATGAATGATAGTTAGGAGTTGCTTTGGCAAAGACATAAAAATAGTGCATTGCACTAATGGGTCTTATATAAATCAAGAAAATAAATAATATTAATTAAATGATTATAGAGTTGAGGTGTGTAGTCCGCAGTTTATTTGTTTGTTTTGCATGTGTTGCATTTGTAAAAATTATATGTGATCATTCTGGTTCATGAGATTATATCTTTATGCTGGTCACTGTATTTCTCTCTCTTTTTTAATTTTCTCAATTCATATTGAGTTTAAACTGGATCTTTCTGAAACAGAGAGGATGGTGAACTTGAAGATGGTGAAATAGATGATACTGGATTTGAAGAAGATAAAGAAGAACAAGATGCAAAAGTTGAAGATAAACAGAAAAATGAAAAAACCCATAGAAAATCACGTAAGAAGCGCAAAAAAGAAAAAGAAAAGAAAAAGTCAAAAAGGAGAAGACGAGATAAACACAAGGTTAGTAATGTTGGCCAGCATTCTATGCAATTTGCAGATGTAATTATGGTTATTACTACTTTCCTTTATTAAAAGCAGTGTTGATACTTTGTGATAATTTTGCATAACTTTACTGGGTATAAAACCTGCAGAATGGTGAGATTCGCTAAAGAGCACAAAGTAGCCAATAGAGCCAGTCCACTGAATCATTCCATGGTGCTTCCTGCTTTCCTAGCATCACAAGCAAGCCATGATGTGTACCCAAGATGACATTTTGACCTCTTGGAATAATTTTGGATCAGTTGCAAAGCTCACTAAGCACTCCAGAATTGCCACTATACTATATAATAACTATATAGTTGTATGCTATGTAAGCTGTATGCTTATACACTATAAGCATACTGCTTGTATACTGCTCCATAGTGCTTGAAGCACTCTCTGGGTGGCTAAAAATCTAATTAAGCAGACTACACATTGCCCCTGCCCCCCACCCCCACCCAGTAAGCTGGGTGCTCAGTTAACCAACCTCAGAAGGCTGGAAGTCTGTATCACCCTTAAGCTAGCTATCTCAGCCTAGGATAGAACTCAAAAGTCATGAAAAGAGTGCAGTTTAACTACTGCATCACAAGGCTATTCTGTGTAATAAATTTGTTTTGTGTTTGAGTTATATACTATGAACTAGAATTGAATTTCATCTCCACTTGTAGGTATTTTAAGTATATATTTCCCATATGTCAAATATATAACAATATATTTGTTCTTTGCTTGCAAATAAAACTATTCTTACTTTTCAGCATAATTCTCCTTCCAGTGGTGATAGTTCCGATTATAGTATTGATTCTGAAGCTGAACGTACAGAAAGATCACATAAGAAAGGATCTGGTTACTACAGAGACTATGAGCCATCATTTCTTCAGGTATAATGTTCCACAATAATTAAATATACACATGATCTGACCATATGAATCTTCAGTAGTAATGCACATGAATTAAAAAATGAACTGCAAAATTCATTCAAAAATTGCTAATCAATTTGTGCAAATGGATAACCTCAACAAATATTGTACAAATTGGCACATTTTAGTTATTTTTGATTCATTGATTTGTTGGGCTAAAAAATGCCCCCCTCCAGGTGCCTAGAGATTGGATTTATGATGTCTGTGTTATGCAACCCCAAAGAGCCTCCCCAGGATGCCCCCCCCTCGCGGTATCTAGAGACACCAAACTTGCAGAGAAGCTTCCTTTGACTCTCATGTACAGTACCTCCAAAGTTTGGGAAAGATTGGATTTCTGGTGTCCACGTTATGAACCCCAAAGAGCTCTCTCAGGTATGTTCCCCTCAGGTACCTAGAAATGCCTAATTTGCAGAGAAGCTTCCTCTGATTTTCTTCTACAGTCCCTCCAAATTTGGTGAATATTGGGTTTCCCTAATCCAGTTAAAGGGCACAATCCTGTGGGGACACTTTGTGAGTGTATAATGCAAACGTCTGTAACCCCATCTTCATGAAACTTGGAGAGGTTGTGGAGGAGAGTCATGGGAAGCTACTGTAGGGGTCTCAAAGTGCCTTAGAGGTTATTTTATAGTGCTTTAAAGTAAAAAAAAACCCACGCATTTACAAATTGATTTGTTAGAAAAATACACTCTTTTTTGTGCTTTGTTGACCTTGACAAATCACAAATCACCATTTTTCTGATTTGTCCCCATCTCTATTTTATAGTGGACCTCCTTTGGAAAAAGAAGCATTTTTAATTTGTTCTCCGACTATTAGTTTAGGCACATTGTGTCTTACTATAAAAAGGTAAAGGTTTTCCCCGCACATACGTGCTAGTTGTGTCCGACTCTAGGGGCGATGCTCATCTCCATTTTCAAGCCAAAGAGCCAGTGTTGTGCAAGTCCATGGCCATGTGTCCGGCATGGCTGCGCAGAACACTGTTTACCTTTCCGCTTTTTGCGGCACTACCAATTTATCTACTTATATTTACATGCTTTTGAACATGCTAGGTTGCCAGGAGCTTGGGTTAACAGCAGGAGCTCACGCCAATGTGTGGCACCCAGGATTCAAACCACCAAGCTGCCGACTTTGCAGCCAGCCGTTTCAATGGTCTAGTCCGCTGAGCCTCCATGCCTTACTATATAGGATCTTACTATATGATCTTACTATACTGTACATTATATAATCAACATAGTACCTGTTGTTGAGGTCTTTGTTTGCTTCCATGCTTGGCTATGCTGAATACAAGCAAAGAGAAAATATTCCTGCTAACTACCTAGTTTCTAGTCAGCATAAAGCAGTTTTTGTGCCCCTCTGTTCTTCAGCGTGGAAGACTTGTTTGTACTTCTCTATTGCTGAGGAATGCTGTCCCCTTGGGATTTGTAGGTGCCTTCTGTTTTCTTGTTGTCCATACCACAATTATTCACAGTAAGCTAAAAATACAGAGAAACTGGAAATAGATACCTTTATCACACTTCTGTCTGAAGATTTTTTGTGGTTTCATATGGCCAGACATATGAATGATTCAGCTGAATAGCTCCTAGAGGTAAATGAAACATTTTAAAGAAGCTGGTTGCTGTCCCGAGTAGTATAGTTCAGAGAAACCTTGGATTGTTTATCTAGTATTCTTATTTGACATTATCACCATAGATAGAAATAGTTGCAGAGAACAAATCTTACTCAGGATAGGCAGGTACACAGGTGCAATAATGTGTCAAAATAGATAGAATACATGCTTTTTCTTTGCAATGAAACAAGGTCAATTCTCACATGTGGAGTTACTGTAATAATTAATTATTTTTATACTGCACCATCTAGTGGCCTTGCCACTACTCTGTGTGATTTCTAGCAATATAATAAATATGCAGCCAAATTCTCACCCAATCCAAAAATATAAAATAAAAAAGCAAAAGCAAAGCAAAGTGTTCTGCTATATATCGCGCCATACCACTTCAAGTAGTCTCTGGGCGGTTTACAGTTTAATTACAGTATGCAGGCTACATATTTGCCCCCCCCCCAGCACGCTGGGTACTCATTGTATCAACTTTGGAAGGATGGAAGGCTGAATCAACCATGAGCCTGCTACCTGGGACTGAACCCCAAGTCGTGAGCACAGTTTTACCTGCAGTACAGGCATTTAACCACTGCGCCACCAGGCACCATAAAAGGGCAACAAACCAAAAAAATCAAATCAGAGAACTGCTTGTTGACTGTAGCCAATGATATTGGAACTTGCATACTAATGTGCTTTTCATTGTCGTTTTCTTTCATTCAGCATAGCCACGTTTCAGGAAAATATACATCTTCACAGAAGACACCACATAATAAAAAATCCAAAAGCAAAGACTATGATAATTATAGTGATGACTTTGGCTACAATGAAGATGAAAAAGAGGATTTTGCTGACCAATTAAAACAATATAGACAAGTTAAAGAAACATCAAATATTGATGTAGATGCTCCAGTTTTGAAAGAACCAGTGAAAAAAAAACAGGGGATGAAAGGGATTCAGAAAGGTAAGACCTTATACCTTTCTTGTTCACCGCCTTGAGCTGTTTTATACAAGCAGGTGGTATATAAATTCTAAGTAAAGATGGGAGTACAGTGGTACCTTGTATAAAGGAATTAATTCGTTCCAAATGAAATTATGTTAAGCACATTTTCCTTTATACAAATTCCCATAGGAATGCATTGAACATGAGTAATCCCATTTTTATGTTGTACGGATTCTCCCCATAGGCGATTTATGTTAAGCAAATTTCCCCTATCTCTGAAATTTTTATGTTGTACAAATTTTATGTTACACAAGCTGTTTGTTATACAAGGGTCCACTGTAATAGATTAATTTCATCTGGAAACCTTCCATGGAAGGAATTGCAATATTAGTCGTGATCTAATGCTTAAAAAGAGCAGTTTCCCTTCATTTGATCGTTGGGAATAGGACCTGTTTTGTTGAGATTTCCTACATTATTTTTTATATCTAGACAAGCACATGTGAGGCTCTACGTTCTGCTGCTTATCCAGCTCCTTCAAGTACTAATTTCTTTGATCAACTTGCTTATTCCAACAATTGATATTGGCATTTTATTGCTGTTAATCAGGAATAAGTAATTTCAGTACCAACTATATTAATATAATAACACTCTTACTGATTTATTTGGCATATTGCTCTTTTATTTCAGGTTAGATTCCTGTCAAATCTCAAGAAAAAATAATTCAGTACTTCCATGGGAGATTATGGCCATAGAAATACATGGAAATTTTAGTTAGGGGGAAAGAGTTATAGCAACTTGTATAGAATCATAGAGTTGGAAAAGACATCAAGGGCTATCCAGTCCAGCCCCTTGCCATGCAGGACCCTCTCCATCAAAATACTCCCAATAGATGGCCATCCAGACTCTGCTTAAAAACCTCCAAAGAAGGATGCTCCACCACCCTCTGTGGCAGCATATTCCACTCTCAAACAGTTACAACTATCAGAAAGTTCTTCCTAATGTTCAAATGGAATCTCTTTTCCTCTAGTTTTGAAACCATTGCTCCAAGCCCTAGTCTCAGAAGCCATGGGAAATAAACCTGTCCCCCCTACGATATGACATCCTTTCAGATATTTAAGCATGCCATCATATCCCCTCTCAACCTTTTTGTAAAGCTAAACACCCCTCGTAAGACATTTCTTCCAGACCTTTAACCATCCTGGTCGCTCTCCTCTGGACCCATTCAAGATTGTCAACATCCTTTTTAAAGTGCGCAGAACTGAACACTGTAGACTTTATTATATAACAGAAACCATCTTAGTAATCTAGTATAATGATTGCATTCAAAAAAATTGAGAAATACATGCTGGTTTCAAATGTTGCCTTCTAGAGTTCCATTAATGTAATAACTAAACATTATTTGTGAGTTTCCACAAGGGAAAAATAGGAAACTTTGTTATTGCAGCTTGAATTCACTTGATTTTCATGTTTATGCATGGTTTGCTACCTTCAAATTAAAAGGAGTAAGAAACTAGGTATGGGAAAATGTATTAACTTTGTCCCACTGAAATCACAGTATATTCATTGGGTTAAATTATTGGTCTTCATTAGTCACATTCAAACTCAATTCTCCCACCATTATGTAGTTATCTTTTTTCCCTTGAAAAGAACTTAGACCAAGCACATGCAGAATTAGAGAGCAAATGCATGGTTCCTATTTTGTCCTTAAGTATGGGCCCCAGCAAAATGATTACCACCATCTTTGTTGCTGCTCTGTTAAATGCCTGTACTGCAGGTAAAACTGTGCTCACGACCTGGGTTCAATCCCTGGTAGCAGGCTCAAGGTTCACTCAGCCTTCCATCCTTCCGAGGTCGGTAAAATGAGTACCCAGCTTGCTGGGGGAGCAATGTGTAGCCTGCACACTGTAATCAAAATTGTAAACCGCCCAGAGACTACTTGTAGTGGTATGGGGCGGTATATAAGCAGAACACTTTGCTTTTGCTTTGCTTTAATTCTTAATTTTTTAATTTTAATTATAACTTGAATCTTATATTGAGACTAATTTAATTTAATTAGTGTATGGCTGTATAATCCATTTTATGTGATTTTATTTTATTGTGTTATTGTAATGATAGTCTTAGTTGTTTGTTGCTGTGGTTGATACATTGTATTAATTCGGTTTTGTTATATTTACTTTGTTATGTGATATTGTGTTGTTCTTCTGTAATCCGCCTAGAGTGGCCAGATGGCCAGATGAGCAGGGGTGTAAATATAATAAATACAAATAGAAATAAAAATCATATATGAAGTCTGTACCATACCAACTGCAGTTTAAATATTGCCTTTGAACTGTCAGCACTTGAATAGTTTGGGCCCAAGTTGTCTGAAACGTGAACTACCAACAGGATTGACTCATCTGTGAAGATTCTCAGTCATCCAGGTTCGTTTAACTGGGATTTGAGTCATGGCTACTTTAGACCAAACAAACACTTCTCATTTGTCTACCTTTGAGTTAAGTGGGAAAAATGTATGAGGGAGGGATTTTTCTGCATTTCCCCTACCCCACTAGAAGGGACTGCTTATTATCTGAAGTCCGCCAAGCTGCATCGCTCCCAGCTTTCAGGAAATCACAGAAGAGTTGGGGTGTCTTACCGTGAGCATCTCTATGCTCAGTTTTCAGCTGCAGTTGTATTGGATTTTGACTGCTTTTTTTTTTACATTTTGATTTTTTACTTGCAGTTGTTGAATGTATTTTATTGCAGGCATTTGTTGATGTGACTCATTTTTGGTGTTTCGCTATTGGATATGATTTTATAGAGATAGGAATTTGATCACGTAAGCAAGCTTGACAGGATTTGAGCTGAAAAGCAGCCTAAAAACATTTTAAATAAGAAATAATGGTCAAATATTTTTAAAACATTAACTTGATTATAGCAACAAGTAGAGATGTTTAAGTCATAAATTGGCTTTAAATTCACCACAAAGATAAATTAGTTAGCTCTTTGTTGGTGAGATTAATTTATAATTTACAAACTGATTGTACTTTTTAACTATGTCAAGTGAATTTGCAATAAGTGAATGGTTCAGCGAATGGCCTTTCTGTTCCTTTTATTGAAGGACACCAGGATCTATATGTAATCATTTACAATTTTTAAGTGAAACTAAAACAGAAATAAATCAGAAAAGCTATTATTAAAAATATGGTCTATTTTTACAGGTACAGTTGTCCCCACCATTTTGCGGTTCATATATATCACAGGACCGCAGTATATGAAGGCAAGGGACCCTGGGGCAAGCTTTGTGCGCCTGTTTGAGGCCTCTTGCACTTACCCCCAGGCCTGACACTGCCCCGAATGGGCCTCCAACAGGCTTCCCGCTCCTGTCGGAGGCCCCAGAAGTGGTTTCCGGCGAACAGGAAGTGGCTTCCAAATCACCCGAAACCACTTTTGGGGCCTCCAACAGGCCTGGGAAGCCATTTGGAGTCCTGTTCAGGACAGCAGTAAGCCTAACATAAGTGTAAGAGGCTCCAGACAGCCCCCCCGCCCCGCCCCGGCCCAGCATCCACATATGGCAGATTTTCCTTTATCGCGGGTTGGGTCGGGTACCCAACCGCCACAATAAGTGGGGGATTGCTATAGTTGTAAATCTTCTGGTTCCATCAGCATTTTCAATTACCGTATTAGTATATTGGTCACCGTGCAACAAATGGTCAGTAGATTGGAGTGGCCTAGCATCTCAACTGAAACAAGAAGATATCTGGAAGTAAAGTTAGGGCAATTGGATTTCTTTTCTTGTGAGATGTAAACATTTCACTGCTCATTCAAGCAGTTTTGTAAGTCTCAGATAAAGCTACTTGGATGAATAGTGAAACGCTTTTGGTCTCACAAGAAAAGAAGTCCAGTTGCCATGACTCAACTTTCAGATAACCTCACCTGGATTACTGAGAATCTTCACAAACAGATAAGAGAGTTTAGAGATAGATTATCTTACTGAGCAATGAACTACTTCCCATCCACTACTTTATTTTTTATTTTCCTGTTTTTTCTTTTCTAAATGATGTGGAATTTTAAAATTGCATGTACTCCTGTTATGTATATTTCTTGCTTCTTCCATCGATATTTGAGTTTCCTTTCTTTTTGTCTTTAACAAGATTGCCCAAATTAGACTCTCTTTGTAATTTACCTGCTGTGTATTGCTCTATTACACATTCTTCTCATAAGTGCATCGTAAATATAAACACAAAGAAATTGTAAAAAATAAAAATATAAAAAGTTATTAAAGATGATTAATCATTATAACAATACCTTAACAATCTAAAGGCAGGCTGTAATGTTAGAAATTAATTGAACAAGTAATTCAGTTCTGATCTGGCATAGAGGAAGAAATCTTATGAGAGCCATCCATTGTTGTATTGTGGATTGTAAGTATGCTGTATGTATATTATTACTCTTCCAGACCATAACCTTCCACTAAGCAGTCAGATATATACAATGTTGGTTTGTTTTTTACAGGTACTGGTCAAACTAGCAATAGTTATGGTATTGGCCGAGGACGTGGCATGCAGAAGAAATTGAAACGCAAAGACCGTGGAAGGGGAAGAGGGATGAATAAAGGACCTGAAGAGGTAAACGGGACGAAAGTAGCTTAAATTATTTTGACACTTGGGGAATTTTATTTATGTGCTATGAAAGTATCAATAGCAAAGAACCAGTATTTGTAAATTAGGAATAAGCATGTCTTCAGTATGATGACTAAATTAAGTGGCTTGGGTATTGTGGCCTAATAATACAGGCATCATGAGATCAGCCTTTTATATAGGCAGTGATAATTCCAATATTCTACCTAGAAGAAATTAACATGAGCAATTTAAGTATTTATTGTGGGTATCTGTCTTTGCACAAGCCAGATGATATTAAAAAGTGCTAGTGAAGTTAGTAAATGAGCTTCTGTAATGGCTAAAATGTTAGTCTGTTTGCTCATCACCACCTTTAAGACAAAGAACAATTAACAACGTTCTTTCCAATTTTATTGTATTCCTCATTCAAAGTTAATCCTGTTCAGTCCCTCAGAAAAGTATAGGAAACTCATGTATGAGTATGCTCAACTCTTAACGAGAATATCAAATGATCACATCAGTGGCCTTATACGTTTCACTTTATATGTTTTAGCAAGCTTCACTTGTCATTGTATTCTGTCGGTTGAGTGGGTAATTATTTGTTCTCCATTGAAACTTTGGTAGAACTAATGTTAAAATAGGATATTTACTCTTACAGGAATTAAAGCCAGTGAAGAAGTGGCCAACTATGAGTCAGGCATTCATAAACCAGCATACTGTGGAACACAAAGGAAAACAGATTTGTAAATATTTCCTAGAAGCACGATGTATTAAGGTGGATGTATAATTATACTGTCTCTTTGGGAAGGTGGGAGGAATGCATGAATTTTTATTCCAGTCTTTGGAATTTTCAGGCTGTTTTTAATATAAAAAGCATTAGAGAAAACTATCACAGAAGTTTAGAAAAAGCTACACGCATTAAAATGATTGGTGTCCAAGGCACTTACTGTATAAATTTCAGTGTGGGCTTCATGTTTAGTATTGAATGTGTAATACAGTGGTACCTCTACTTATGAGCTGCTCGACTTAAGAGCAGTTTGACTTAAGAGCAAAAACCGTTGGTGTTTTAACTGCTACCTTACAAATTTTAGATGTGGTCTGCTCTACTTACATTTTTTTAAAATCAATTTATTTTTTGATTTTTTTAGATAGGGCTGCCCTACTTGTTGATCAACTTAAGAGCATGCATTTGGAATGGATTAAACTCATAAGTAGACATACCTCAGTATATAAGTCATCTCTTTTTAAAAAATACTCTATAGTTTGTATTGATACCTTTGTTCTAATTGTTTGATGTTGTGCATATGCTTTTGCCAATATTAGAGTTGCATTAACTGCTCTGTGAGTTACTGGCTATGAGCAACTAATACTACAGTAATTCCCTGCCTATTCCGGTGGTTAAGAACCCAACCCAAACCGCAATGATGGAAAATCCACAATATGCAGATGCTGGGTCGGGTCGGGACTGGGGGGCCTATCTGGGGCCTCCTACACTTACCTGAGGCCTGGTGCTGCCCCGAACAGGCCTCCAACGTGCTTCCTGGGCTGCCAGAGGCTCCAGATGTGGTTTCCAGTGATCCAGAATTCACTTCTGTTTTTTCAGAAGCCACTTCCAGTTTGTCGGAAACCACTTCTGGGGCCTCCGACAGGCCCGGGAAACCTGTTGGCGGCCCGTTTGGGGCAGCGCCAGGCCTAGGGAAAGTGCAGGAGGCCTCAAACAGGCCCACTCAGTTTGCCCCAGGAACCTTTTGTTTCATACACTACGGTCCTGCAATATACCAGGAACACAGTATATGAACCGCAAAATGGCGGGGGACAACTGTAATTGTGTGCTGCTAAGTCAATTCTATTTTATGGAGACACATCTTGGGAGGCTTCTAGGTAAAGAGTACTCAGAAGTGATTCACCACTCTCTTCTCCTTGGGCTACCTTGTCCAAAGTCACACAGACTGGCTCAGCCCGCAACGGACACAGGGGAAATTGAACTCCCAACCCATATGTAACCTACTGAATGATCTAGTTGGCTTCTGAGCAGCTATAAAATGTTTAATTATGATGTAGATACAGTTCTGTGTTTTCTCTGGATGCTGTTTAGTGAACTTTTCCCACTGGTGGAGCTGTTTCTGTTAGTTAAACTAGGAGAAAGATAAATCCTCCCACTCAATAGACCTCAAAATCTGTTCCACAGCTGGTGTGGAAGTGGGGAAGGAAGCACAGTGGTCTCCACAGTGAGAGGGGAAAAAAGGGGGGTGAGCTCGTTTCATTAGCAAAGATCAGCTCATGAGAGATCAGCTTCTCCTCACAGTGATTTTTACTAGCTTGCCTTGCTTTTTCATTTCTTGCTTGTAAAATTATCCCATGGAAAACCAATCATTGGAAAGCAACGGATGATGTTTGTCTAGGACAGTGGTTCTCAGCTGCAACTCCCAGAAGCCTCCACCACTTGCTGTGCTGGAAGGGGTTTCTGGGAGTTGCAGTCCAGGAACATCTGGGGACCCGCAGGTTGAGAACCACTGATCTAGGATATTGTCATTGTAAATTCAACTTGGAATGCAGTAATTTCACAGAACTGATCATTTTTCTTTTTGTATACACAGGGAGACCAATGCAAATTCGATCACGATGCAGAAATAGAGAAGAAAAAGGAAATCTGCAAATTTTATATACAGGGCTATTGTTCCAAAGGGGAAAAGTGCATTTATATGCATAATATCCTTTGACAAAAACATTCTAGTAATAGTGAAATTAAAGCTGTTATAGGTATTCTTTTAAAAAAATCATAACTATGCTTGTGATGTCAGCTGATATCACAGCTGATAGTGTGTGAGATATGATTTCAGAAATTTATGGGCATGGGTGTCACAGGAATTATTTTGCTGGGGTGGACAGTCCATTGATTACTTAAACATCAGATGTTGGGAATTTCTTTTTGTAATGGCTCCTTTCACTTAAAAGTCAAGGACAAGATTTCAAAATGTCATCAGGCATCTTATTTCATGCCATCCCCAATTTATTGTTTTCCTGTGTTTGTGAAATATTTGGCCGAGCTGGAGAATTCAGGGTGCTTGTTGATGTGCTTTTGGTTTATAGAAGGTGAAGGCAGCATCTTATTGGTGATCCTTTCTGCAGAAACTGAACATAAAGGGAGATAAAGTATTCCTCTTTCCTAAGAGATTTTTAGGACAGGATTGGGAAAAAAAGGAGGAATGGATTTTCTCCTATAAATTGGGATTTTCTCAAAAAAATCATCAGCAATGTCTTTTTGTTGCACTCACTCCCCCTCTACACCAAAGGAAGGGTATATAACTCGTTTTTTCCACCACAGAAAAAAAATGGAAGAAAGGAGAAGCAGCCCCCTTCCCCATCCTATGCTCTAGTTTTTCTGGAAACAACAGGTATATTGAGTACACAGTTCTGAAGAAAACAAATGCCTTCTTCCCAGAATGTAGAATAACAGGAAAAGTGCACTGATCATGTATTTTAAAAAAACCTACTTTGTGGTGATGCTCCTCTCACAGCAGAGTTTCAAATGATGTTTAAATTTAATATGTAGATAAAGTAATAAATGTGTGAAAGTTAGAACCTTGTGTTCAGAAGGTTAGCTGAGTTTGATCCATCTTGTCCTGTGAGCTCTTAAGAACAGATCTATAGGGAATCCATTGAGCCAAAAAAAACCAATCAAACAAACCCACAAGTGAAAGTGATGTTGCAAATAGCAGTGTGAACACCTGCAGTCCAATTTCAAAGTCCTCCTCACTTCCCAGTATGTGACAAAATGATGAGTTTATCCTGGTACTGTTACAATCATTGTACTTGTTAAGAATCCTAAATATGAGTTCACATGAATTTCCTTGCAAGTTCTACCATACAGGGGCTAAGTGCTATCATGGTGACAAGTGCAAGTTTTCTCACGATCCATTAACTAAAGAGACAAAAGAACTACTCGATAAGGTGAGTAATTTTGCTTTTGTCAGTAGAATATGCAGCCTCCTACTTCTGGCATGAAAATACTGTTTCCTAAGGTTGTTTTTCAAAAACAGGAGACTAGCCAGTAATTACCCAGTTCTAACTGGATTTTCAATGTGAAATTGACAGGTTCACTGAGAAATGTGTTGTCCATAAATTACTGTGTAACGATAAGTGTAGAGATGGACACAAACCTGGAAAATTGTGGTTCGTGATGGTTTGTGGTTCATGGTTAGCCACAAACCAATAAAAAGAACAGACCTAGTTTGCAATTTGGTTTTAATTTCAAGCCTACTCCTGTCACACGACCGTCGCAGTCACACACCAGCAGTGGCAAGATTTCCCTACCAGGAGCCTGGTAGCTGCCTCCAAACATGTGCCCAAGCCTCAGCTGATTAACCTGATCCGCTGAGAGGTGGCCACATGCATAGAGGCCACAGGCCCTGCTCCTTCAATGGGAGCCAGCCTACTATCTCTGACAATAGTGGCCCTTTTTTGCTTTTACATTGTAGAACATGTTGTAACTATGGGCCTTTATACACGACCCCTAAGCTCCGCAGGAAATGGCTGCAAGGTCCGGATCTTACAAGTGTTTTCCCACCAGCTCCGGACTTTGCAGACAATTAAGTGCAACCCCGCCCACCTAAGCGCGACCCACCTGCACTTTCTTGTACCTGCTTGAGGTGGGTGAAAATCCCCAGGTCCGGATTTAATCTGGTCAGTGCGGGGCTCTCCTGGCTTCTGCTTGTGTTTTTTTTTGCCTCCTGCCCCTTTAAGAGAAGAGGTGGGAGGAAAAAAAGCAAGCAGAAGAGAAACGGAAGAGAAACGGAGCTCCGGGAAGCTCCTCCAGGTGAGCTGCATTTTCCCCCCTCTTTCTCTGGTGGGGAGGAAGGAAGGGCAACGAACCCCTAAGATCTTTGGTCCGAATTTAAGGGACCAGCGGATCTTAGGGGTCGTGTGAAAAGGCCCTATGTAGAAACCAACTTTTCTCTGCTACATATCTGTCTTGGGAATTCACTGGAGAGGTTTTGAAGCCAAGCTGACCTTGGCTACCGAAAAAAGCAGATAGAGACACTGTTCCTACCAGAAGGCCTGGTTTTATTAATCTTATCTATGTTGACAAGCAGTAGATTGGAGAACTTACAAAAACAATGGTTCAGATAGGAGGCCAGTACCCTTTAGCCCTTTGGCCCTGCCTTAAAGCAAAAGGTCAGGGGAAACAGAAGTTCACTTCCCTTTCAGGCATGCAAGGTGGCACCAGGAGTGTGTGCACATCACTGTAGGCCCTCGGAAATGCAGTTCCCTTCTTTCCCTAGTAAGTGTGTGATGAGTAAAGCCATTGAACCCGCCCCATTGATGAAAATAGCTCAAATATTCTTGAAGGCTTTCACGGCCGGGATCTGATGGCTGTTGTGGGATTTTCGGGCTGTTTGGCCGTCTTCTGGAAATTTTTCTTATAGTTTTTCCGGGCTGTTTGGCCGTGTTCTGGAAAAACTTCCAGAACACGGCCAAACAGCTTGGAAAACCCACTGCCATAACTCAAATAGTTGTTTCCTGTTAAGGAATTCCTCACTCTGTTTTTGGGTCTCTAATCACTGATGATGGTGAGGTTAGATGATGGTCTGTGTTCTTTTTGAGGATATATACTGTACTAAAACCATAGGCTAGGAGGGATATTGAAAAGTGATTCTAACTCAATTTGAGATTAATTTAGGATTTATTTGAGATCAATTCTTGGTATTTTACTGTTCATCAGAATACTGTATGTCCTATTCTGAATTTTCAAAATCAGGCACGATAGAATCTCATAAAGTACATATGTGGTGGTTTCTGTAGTCACCAAAATATAAATACTTGTATAAATTAAGTGTTCTTTTCATGGTGTTTCTTAGGTTTTGAATACTGAAGAGGAGCCACAGAATGATGATGAAAGAGAAGTGGAAGAGCTTAGGAAGCGAGGCATAGTTCCTCTTCCTAAGCCACCCCCAGGAGTTGGACTTTTACCAACCCCACCAGAGCCTTATTCATTCACTGAGGAAGATGCAGAAAACTTCCAGGATCCCTCTGGTGAATTCAAGAAAATTCCTTCTCTCTTTGAAATAGTAGTGAAACCTACTGTGGATTTAGCACACAAAATAGGAAAAACGTAAGTTTTACAGTTGTCAGAACTGAACCTAAGTATTTAAGAAGTCTGTAAAGGAATTCAGAAATGTCATGGCCTTCTGGGAAGCTAACAGTAAAAGTGTTAAGCACCACATTTTTACCAGTGAGAAACTCTTATTCTAGTCCGACAAACAAAAAAGGGGGCACATTACTGAACCCCTGCCAGGATAGAGCCGAAGGTATGCAATGTATGTATGTGTTATGTTTATTAATACGCCCTTCTTTCCAAAGAGTCCCAGTACACAAAAACAATACATGTTAAAATATAATAAAAACCTAATGATAGTGTACATATAAACATAAAAATTCATACCACATAAATGGTGGAATAGCAGTCCCTAGCATCCAAAAGCCAACTGAAACAATTCTGCCTAACATTGCCGCCTGAATCCCTTTCACAAGAAAGAGAATTGCAGAGTATGAGGGCAACAAGATTAAAGGATCGTTTTCAAATAGAGTACTTTGGTGGTTGGCACCTTTGGAATGACAGTTCCAGATACTTAGGTTGATACTGTGGCTTATATGTATAAAGGTGGTCTAGTAAGTATGAGGGTCCCGAGAATCATAGGACTTTAAAGTTAATAACCAACATATGGTGTTGAACCCAGAAAACTACTGGGAACCAATGCAGCTGGTGCAAAATAAACGTTTAACCACTATAATGGGAAGCACCCGTTAGGAGCCCGGTTGCAGTATGTTGTCCCAGTTAACAGCACATCATGCATAACATTTGTTTATTTATTTATTTTAGAGTATTTTTACCCTGACTTTCTCCTTGGAAAAAGACCCAAGGCAGCTTACAGTAATGAGGGCTTCATTAATCCCTTTAATGAGGGATATTATACAATCCAGTACAATTAAGACATGTTCAAGTATTGAGAACAGGGAATTGAAGGACATCTTACAGCAGGCCTGCCCAAAGTCCGGCCCAGGGGCCAAATCCAGCCCGTCAAGCCATTCTGAGTGGCCCGCAGCTGGCCGGCCTACCCCTCCCTCCCCCCCTTCGCCCCATGTTTTTTTATGGGTCAGTGGGTGGGGCTTGCAGTGGGGTGGCAGGGTCGGGGAGAAACCGGCCCCTGACACATTCTCAGCCACCAAATCTGGCCCTCCTTACAAAAAGTTTGGGCACCCCTGTCTTACAGCATTAAAAGATGAAATTACATTAAAGCTACAAGATAACACAAGCAGTTAAAAAGAGAGTAAAATTCCATGTAAAAGTTAGGAGTGATGGAAACTAACATTGAAAACATAGTATCAATGCAATCACACAGGATTTTAAGTGGTTATAAACACATAGGGCGCTTTTACATGACCCCTAAAATCCGCTGGCAACTTAAATTCGGACCAGAGATCTTGGGGGTTTGCTCCTCTTGCTGTGTTCCCACCCCTCCGCACTCCCTTGCTCCTGTCTGCGTGAGGGGAGGAAGGAAAAAAGGGGAGAGAGAAATGCAGGCTCCCCTCTGCTCTGCCGTTGGAGCTGCCCCGGGAAGCATTCTAGTCTCTTAAAGGGGCGGGGGGCAAAAAAAATCAAACAGAAGGCAGGAGAGCCTGGCACTCACTGCTTTGCAATCCGCATCAGAAATTGTTCACCTTCGGAGACCAGGTACTTGGAAAATGCGCTGGGACGCGCTAGGTGGGCGTGGTCGTACTTAATTTTCTTTAAAGTCCAGAGCTCGTGGGAAAACAATTTTAAGCTCCGCATCTGGGAGCCCTTTGCCTCGGATTTTAGGGGTCGTGTAAAAGCGCCGAAAGTGTATGTGATCATATAGATTCATATAAAAGACACATAATAGGTAGTACATGATTCAAGGAAAGTTTGCCTGAAGAGAAAAGTCTTTGCCTGTTTCCAGAAAGACATCAGAGGTGGGACAGTCCTGTCCTCTAGTGGGAGGGAGTTCCAGAGTCTGGGCGCAGCAGCCGAGAAGGCCCTTTCATGTGTACCCACGAGCCGTACCTGTGAGGGTGGCAGGATGGAGAGAACGGCCTCTCCTGATGACCTTAACACCCGAGTTGGTTCATACTGTGAGATTCGATCTTTGAGGTAGCTAGGACCCCGGTCATACAGTGCTTTATAGGTTAAGGTCAGCACTTTGAATTGTGCTGATTGGTAGCCAGTGGAGCTGCTTTAGTATGGGTGTAATGTGATCTCTGTACCCTGCCCCACTCAGCAATCTGGCTGCTGCATTTTGGACCCGTGGAAGTTTCCTGAGACTTTTCATCGGTAGCCCCACATAGAGTGCCTTACAGTAGTCTGGCTGGGACGTCACTAGGGCGTGTGTCACCGTGGCCAGAGCTGGTTTCTCAAGAAACGGGCGTAACTTGTGTACTAGCCTTAGTTGTGCAATTGTGCTCCTGGCCACAGCCGTGACCTGGGCATCCAGTCTCAAGAACGAGTCCAAGAGCACCCTCAAGCTGTGAACCTCTTTTTTTTTTCAGTTGGAGGGTGACCCCATCCAGTACAGGTTGCATCCCTATCCCTTGTTCTTCCTTTCAACTGACCAGAATCACCTCTGCCTTGTCTGGGTTTAGTTTCATTTTGTTCATCCTCATCCAGTTCATTACTGCAGCTGAACACTCATGTAAAGTTGAGATAGTAGCTCCCTTAGAATCCGGAGGTGACGAGAGGTAGTGCTGGGTATCATCGGCATAGTAGTGGCACTTAACCCCAGAAGTCCTGATAACCTCCCTCAGTGCTTTCTTATAGATGTTAAATAACATAGGAGACAGAACAGAACCCTGGGGGATCCCACAGGTCAGCAGCCGTGGTGTCGAACATGAATCACCTGACACCGCTTCCTGCATTCTTTCCTGCAGGAAGGACCGGAGCCACTTTAATGCGGTGCCCCCCAATTCCCATTTCAGAGAGAGAAGTCATTTATGATTTAACTGCCACCTTCATGTAATAATTATGCGGATCTGTTGTGTTAATGTGCCTAGTTTTCTGAGATTGTCCTCAGTCTGATTTCCGTGTTTGTCCAGAAATGGTTTTTAACCTGATACTCAATCTTACAGTCCACCAGCATTCTACAACAGCACGTCACCACCAGGACCGGAGTTTGAAGGAGACGATTCACATATGTACAATGTAGAGTCAAGCCCAGGACGTAATGGACCAGCGGGGCTTCCAGGTTCCCCCGGGCATCCTTGCACAGGCCCAGCCGTGCCACAGAGTCCACCTTTGCAGCCAATGCCTCCACCAGGTTACTTAGGACCACAAGGACCTCCGCACGGACAACAGGGTGGTCCACCTTTAACACCACCTGGCGCAGCATACGGATGCCCCGTTGCTCAAGAACATATGGCAAACCTGCCCAGAGACAATCATTGCCCACCTGGTCCACCATATCAGCAGATTCCTGGTGAACGGCAGCCCAATCCTAATTATGAGCCTCTTCAGCATCCAGCTAATTTCTATGACAACTATTATTCCCACCAAGCGGTTCATAACTTCCAGACAACCAGTAATGCTGGTGGTAAGTTTTACTAGCTGAAGTTTACTTTTACAAGTGTTTTACCTGAATCATTGTTGTTATTAATGGCATATAATCAGTTAGTCTTAATCGTTATCATTCAAGATGTATAATGTTGGTAGAATCATTTCAAAAGTGACTGGGCCACGATTCCACATCCGTAGCACCTCATGCCTATGCTGACTTCTTAACTGGAGAAAATTGTCACTAAAATGGACATAATTTTTTCAATTGCATTCTGACCAGGAGTTTGAAAAGGCCCCGTTACTATGATTATGATCCTGTGCTGGGAGAGGGAGCATATCTGCAGCATGGCCTCACGGAGGTTCAGTACATTCTGCTAGAGTATATTACTCCCATGGAATTATAGTTAAGAGGACCAGAACACCCTGGTTCACATCTGAAGGATGTGTTACATTCATTATAATAGTTTCGCTTGTAGACTGACCGCTAGTTATTTGAATGCAGGCTGGCCACAAATCTTCTAGTTGCCAGTCTCCCAGTACTCTGATATGTCTTCCCAACAATTTTTGGGCTTCTTCATATCCAGAACACATATATAACATTGCCTCATATGGACTTTTCCAGAGGGGAGAATGCCGGTTGGGATGCTGCTGCTTTAGAGAGAAAGACCGGTGACTGGTCGCCACAGGGCCCGAAATGCCCCTTGTTGCACTGCCATCTATTGCCCTACAGCCTTTCCCAAAACTGTGATAGATCTGAGAAGATGACAGAGCTCACCACACACCTAATAACACAGTCCCCGCCCACTGTCAAGTGTCAAATGTTTGGAGGATGGGTCGTTTCCCCTCACGCCTGCCTGAGAATCGTGCAATAGTTATTGTGTTGAATGGAATTGTTAAATCCTTTCTATAGGAGAAACTACACTCAGAGGTGCTATGGAGGTGGTACCTGGTGACCCCACCCACTGAAAATCAAGCCTGTTCTCATTCACACAGTCCCACCGATTAGCCTGCCTTGCCGGCTAGGCTAAGGTTACATTTCTTATCCAACAGATGATAGAACTTTGGGAACTTGTGTTTAAAAGCTAGTTTGGATTTTTGCTGTTGTTTGTGTTCAGCATCATGATTAATTATCATATGTAATGTTGAATGCAGATGGCATGTGGCAAGGAGAATTTACAGAGCACCAGCCTCACCACATTTCCTCAGATTCCCATAACAGTGGAAATGAATATGAATCAGACTGTGCCACTGCAGGAGGCCACCATTCAGCTATTAAGGTGCCAGACTTCCTTCCTGCAATGCAAAAAGCACTTTTTGTAAGGCTCAGTCAAAAACAGCAAGATGATGGAGAACAGATGAGCAGTCGGTGTCAAAGGCTGCTAAGCAGAGAAGAAGGTATTGTTGACTTCTTCATTTTTAGAACAAAAATTTGGCTTCTCAAATATTTGTGGATATTGCATACATGCCCGTATTTATTCATATTTGTTTTCTTGAAGTGGTCCCAAACATTGCAAAATCAGTCCCGACTTAGTCCAGAGAAAAGTTTTTGTTCTTTTTGGGGCTAATTCCACTATAAAGGTGAGGCAGTTTCAGTTCCCCCACCCCACCCCACCCACAGAACCACGGAATTAATTACCTTTTCATTGGATTCATTGGCTGCATTCACAGCTCTAACGTGCCTTTATTCCACATAGTGACTAGACTTTTGCCTTCGTTAAGAGAAGTCAGTTATTCAGACAAAAGCTGTGCTGTGCTGGGTAAAATAATTACAAATTGTTATTCATTTAATTGTTTTTGGAATATCATCATCATCATCGTAGAACTGCAGAACTAGAAGAGAGCCTATGGATCATTAAGTCTAGCCCCTGCCAAGGAGACACAGTCTGGAATTCAGTTCCCAGTCTCTGGCTCACATCCTACTCTGTTTTTCATTGTTTTTATTTATGTTGTTGAAAATGATGGTGAGTCCTTTGAATCCCCTCTGGGGAGTAAGGTAATTGAATGAATGAATGAATGAATGAATGAGCGAGAATCATTCTCCAAGTCACCCTTCCTTTTTAGTAATCCTTATGTTGTGTGTGTGTGTGTGTGTGTGTGTGTGTGTGTGTGTGTGTGCACGCACGCGCACACACACGCGCACACGCACGCTGTTCTTCCTACCATTCTAGTTGAAAAACAAAAGTACTGTATCCTCCTCTGGTTTACTTAATTTTATTACAGTGGTACCCTTGGTTCAGGAAGTTAATGCATCCTCCGGGATGTTTCATAATCCAGAAGTTTTGTAAACCGGAACACAGGCACAATGCATCCTGGGAAAGGAAGTCCCTCAGAAAGAAATAGTAAAACAGGTTTTTCAGGGGGAAATTTGTAAACGGAGCCATTTTCAATGGATTTCCCTTTGTGAACCAAAACTTTCGTTAACCGGGGCACTCTTAAACCGAAGTACCACTGTATATGGTTCCAGGCTCTACTAAGTAATTCCACGTTGCCACAGGTTATAAAATAAACATAGTATTGAAAGTACAGCATATTATACCGTTTGTCTAGTGTCTTCTTTTTCTTTTCTAGATGATAATGTAAACTGGTACTCCAGCAGCGAAGAGGAAGATGGAAGCAGTGTTAAATCCATACTGAAGACCTTAAAGAAACAAAGTGAGACCTTGATACATCAACAGCAGCCATCAGCAGACCAGCAGCAGCTACGTGTCATGCCAACTGACCCAAGGCTGGCTAAAGAGCGAGGCCCAGGGAGTCAAGCTGCTGATCCCAGGCTCAGGTCGGCCTCAAGATCAAACGCGAGGAAGCCGTCAGAATCAGGAGCCTCAGACCCAAGGCTTGCACGGGACCCTAGAATCTTAAAAGGGAACGAAGCAAGTCGTGCAAGCGCATCTGCTACTGGAGCCAAGATGGACTTGCACCATGCACATCCCGGTGTCAAGGTCACACAGAAAGGACTGGATGAAGATGAGGAGGACACAGAACGAGAGCTGAGAGAGAGACCTTTTCTAATACCATTGGAACCTCTTCCTGGGGTAACATTACGGGATCCAAGATCTCAACTTAGGCAGTTTAGCCATATTAAAATGGACATTGTTCTGAGTAAACCCAACTTTGCTAAACATATTGTATGGGCTCCAGAAGACTTACTCCCGGTACCTTTGCCCAAACAAGACCCAGTCTCCTCCATCAATTTACCCCTTCCGCCTCTCATAGCTGACCAGAGGTTTAACCAGTTAAGGAATATCAAAAGTGATCCCATCCCAAGTGTGTTGCCTTCTGACCCACGATTAGCTTCAAAAGCAAAAAATACAAATTTACCAAACAGAAGTGTCTCTTTGGATCATGCTACGGATTTGCATCCTGCTAACACAAGCAAATTGGGAGATCCTCGTTTGCAGAAAACCATTGACCCCAGACTCCATAGACTGTCTAGTGCCGACACACACCATGGAACAGGGAAAGACCCTCTGCCTTCCAAAACTGATCCCAGATTAGCCAAATCCAGTGCTGCTCCATCCCAGTCATCAGAAGCTACAGCTTCTCATTCTGACTCAGATGTGCTGCCACCCTATGCACCTAAGCTGTCATCTGCTAGTGCTCGACTGGGTACTCCCAGCTCAATCTTAAGTGGTATTAGTTTGTATGATCCGAGAAATCAAAGTTCACTGGACAATTCTTCAGTTAATTCAGGAGAGAATGGAGAGAACCAGAAAAAAGGTATTTTGAAAAACACTGGCCAGAATGAAGCTACTCATGTGGAAGAACAGTCACTTCAGAAATCTTCCCCACATAGAGAAAAGAACCAAGAAGCATTTGCAGAAGCTAATCCAGATAAGACAAACAATGTCAGTAAAGCTCAGGCTAAACACTCCAGTCCTGCTCCAGCAGTGCACAACCTTCCCATCCAGGCTTTATCAGGGTTAATCAGACCACAGTACAGTGATCAGAGACAAATAAGGCAGCCTGGGCAGATCAGTCAGATGTCAGAAAGTGATCCAAATGGAGAATCCGATGACAAAATCACTGAAGGATGTTTTCAAGACATTTGATCCAACTGCTTCACCTTTTTGTTAGCTATTGGTTTACTAAGACTTTTTACAGTTGTGAATAATGCAGGTTTCTGCAGTTTTGTAATTGGTTTATCCCTATGCTTTTATTTATTTATAAATTATAACCAGAAACACTTGGGGGCTGCTATTTTCAGAACCACACACAGTAATACAGTATGCTGTAGTGTTTGCCAAGTTGGTATTTTCTATGTAATTTTCCCATTCCAGGGAGATTAATCATTGATCTGGGTTTTTTTTTAAAGGGTATATCATGCTAGATCTGAGAGAAGCACTTTCATTGTAAATAACCATAAATGGGATTAAGTTTGAAGACTTGTATATGTGTAATGCGTCTTTTCAAAATCAGCGTTTAGAGACTGTTTGCCACTTTTGTATGATTGTACAGGTTCAAGCAATATAATGTACATTACTGTGAGAGACACTATTTAAGATGACAATTATCTAATCTATCAAGATCAACTTGCTAAGTAAAATAAAAATACTGAACTTTCTGATACAAGGCATCATTTTTTTATTCATGAAGCAGATACTCTTAGCCTAAATAATACTGTATTGCATATTGAGGAGCTGAAACAACTTTTTAAAGTATTTTATTCTGTATGTATGTATATTGACGATAATACAAAGGACATAACTAAAACATTGCTGTTAGAGTAGAAAACACCTATGCTAAATGTGTAAAAAACTATTTCTTCATATAAACTATTCTCAATTAGTGCTATGTCCCATTGTGGTGTTCATGTATTCAATGTATTTTTGTATTAAGCTGCTTTATTTGTATTGCTTTTTTTGTATTGATGTAATGACAGTAATATGTATCTATGTGTCTATGACATTTTTAACAAATTAAAGAGTGAAAATCTCTGACTTCTCATAGAACTGAGTAGATTCTTAAACTGTTTAGATAAATGCTGGAAAAGCTTCATTAATATTCCTGTACTATCGTTCTGTTCACAGAAGCTTTGTTACTGTAGAGGAGAAGTCTATTAATGGGAGTGGAGGGAGAAATAAAATTCATATACATCTGTTTTCTCATGCAACTCTCTCACAAGGTGCTACAGGAGGAAAAAAAGAAACAGTGAATAATGGAAATCACCACCATCTTGTATTTAATAGAAAGATTTCTTTGAATGCAAGCGTGCTTTACCAATTTTCTTCCAAAGAATGTGTTTGTCAGTTCTGGTTTTGTTTCCTCTTTTTCCACCCAATTTTTTGTAATCCGTTAGGCTGAGAGAATAAGGTTTGTGGTTGGGATCTTTACCCAAGTCTTCTACATTATATCCTGCATTGAATTTTGGGTGCTTGGGCAGCAGCATACATAATTCATTGGTGGAACTTGGGGGCTGGTATGAATAAAGATGCTCTCTCTACAAGTTGAAGCATGATCTGCCTCTGTGTCCCACCTGCTTCTGGACAGAAGTAACAATATTGGGATGCATGCATGTTTGTTTTTCTCTTGGCTTATTCATGAATAATTGAAAAATCTTTCAACCAGCTTTCCCCAAAAACACACTGCACAGTTGTTTGCAATGTGTAGTATACTAGAGATGAGAACGGGAGAGTATGCAGCTCGTTTCTTTTCTGTCCATTGTGATTTGCTACTTTCTTCTTTGACTTCCTCCTGTAACTGCTGTGTAGATCCACATGTTCGAAGCTAAGAAAAAAGGACAGGTAATGCTGGAAACCCTTTCCTGGCAATATGGATATACACACTATAGTTCAACAGATAGAACTCGAGATGTTTTCTTGACCCAAATAAGTTGTAATTTCTTTCTCAGTAGACGTATTTCTTTGTGCAGTGTGGGCAGTATTGAAGGTAGATTAATATCTCCTAGTTACGCAGAAAACAGTTCAGGATTGGTTTTGTTGTTGTTGTTGTTGTTGTAGCATCATATCCTCTTCTAGAAAGCTCCTATTCAGTTCTGTCTTCATTCAAAACAGATGGAAAACCCTTTCCTGCTGTTCAGAGTTTTCATCCTGAGGGTAACTTCAGGGAAGTCTTACATTTCCCTTTATTTTCAAAGCCCCTGCTCTGTTTTCTTTCTGTTTCCTCTTTTATCACCTTTGCTTTCAATAGCACCAGCAGGGGAGCATTTATTGTGCAAGTGTGTAATGAGGAAAGTGCACCAATCAGTCATGAGGCAAAGGAAACAATTAGGCTGTGGCTACACATTGGCGATGATATGGTTTGATCTACTATGATTCCCACTTGTGGAAATCTGTTTAACATGGGTGAAATCACCAGCTATCTAGACACAAGTTGCAGGAGCCAGGAGAGGTAGAGATTTGTCTTAAGGTGCTAATTAGCAATTTCACCTCTCTCTTTTATTCTCCTTGTAGCATTGAGTTCTAACCTCTATTTAAAAAAGAACCTAGCTTTATGTTGTGTGGTCACTAGGCTTTTTTCTGTGCCCAGTCCAATGCAGATTGCTCTGTAAATGTCAATTGAATCTCTCAGTATGCCTGGAACAAAGCAGCAAGAGAGATCTTGCTTTGTATGCAGATGTATGCATGCAAAACCAGTGGAGTAATCAAGATCTTCACTTCCATGCTCAAGAGAATACTGCCAACAGGATAGTGCTTCCACAGATAATAAGACTTGTGCCTATTCACTGTTTTCCAGCTGCTTCCAGTCCTGTCTGCTTACCTTGTGGAGAGGAAAAACATTCTTTTTAATAGGCCACCAAGTGGCAGTAAAAAAAGACCACCAAGTCCAAGTAATGCAGTCTAGATTTTTAAAGAAGTTTTTGGATAAATATGCAATAGGGTTAATTCCCTACTCTGTTTCACCTGACCCGCGATAATTGAAAATCCGTGATATGTGGATGCAGGTCGAGTCAGGCCTCGGGGGGGGGGCTAGCTGGGGGCTCTTGTACTTACCCCCAGTCTGGCCCTACTCTGAACAGGTCTGCGAGGGCCTTCCCGGGCCTTCTGGAGGCCCCCAAAAGGCCTCCTTGTGAACCGGAAGTCACTTCCAGGTCACCGAAAATCATTTCTGAGGCCTCCGACAGCCCTAGAAAGGCTCTCGGAGGCCTCAGAAATTATTTTCAGCAATCCGGAAGTTACTTCCAGTTTGCAGGGGGGCCATTTTGGGGTCTCCAGAAGGCCCAGGAAGGCCCTCACAGGCCTGTTTGGGGCAGCTCCAGTCCTGGGGTAAGTATGGGAGGCTTGAAACAGGACTTTTCTCCCTTACCCTAGGGGGCCTTTTTTCATATACTGCGGTCCCGCAATATAGCGGGACTGCAGTTTATGAACCACAAAAGGGCAGGGGACCACTGTACTGTATATATGTACAACTTCTTGACAGGGAGAACTGCTCGGTAGTGGAATGGACCACCATGGCAGCTGGTGGACTGTCATTCATTGGAGGCTTTAAAGCACAGGTTGGGTGACGCTTTAGCTGTGGATTTTCTCCATCAGCAGGGACACAGATTGATGACTCTGTGGGCCCTTCATAGCTGTACAATTCTGTGATTCTTCCTGCTCCATCTCCACTGGCAAAGGGAAGATCAGTAGTCCTAGCAACCATGTCCTGTGTCAGGAGACCCAGGTTCTCCAAAGTTAACTGGAGTTAACAAATAATGTCACTTGGTACCTGCTAGAAATAATTAAATGCTCTCAAACTACATTTAGGAGACTTCAAGGAAGAGTTTCACTCAGCAAATAATAGACTACCTATAATTTATTTATTTATTAATTTACTGTATTTATTTATTTATGGAACAAATAGTTCTTGGGCCATAGATGTGAAAGTTGGTTCTGGCAATGATCCAGTTTTGCGAAGTCCCAGTTCATCTCGCTCAGAATCCAGTGCTTCCTTGACTCGGTGCCACCAAAGACTTTTCCTCCACTGACTGCAAAATGCAGTTACACTGACTTCCTCTGAATTAGGGGTCGGCTCCTGCAAACCCTGCAAGGAAGAGGGGGAAAAAAACACATGGCATCATGTCATTAATTCTAATAGCTAAAAGTGGGGTAGGGAAAAACTGCATAATGTACAGGAAAGTGGTACCATAAGCTAAAGGGGGAGATGGGAAAGTTTTGGTCCCTTTCTCAAATAGCTCTTTTACTCTGTGAAAAGCAGGCCCCACCATCTGCTTTATATGTGCATGGAACAGACACATGGATAAAACATTCGCTGCCTTCTCAAATCTGGCACTTGAATAATCAATACTTAAACCATTAAAGTTCTCATTGAAACGTGCCTTATATACAACAAAGCGTCTAAAGCAGTGATTCTCAAACTTGTGGGAACTCCAAATGTTTTGGACCTGAGCAACAGTCAGGAAATCTAGCTGAACTCTGAAACAATTGGAGGACCAAAGCTGAGAAGAAGAACCACCAGTCTGAAATGTCCATGGAGTGGCAGCCAGCTTCTTCAAATAGATCTAGAAAAGTGGGATTAGGCGCACAGAAGTCCATCCCAAAGAAAGCCTGTCAGTCTTGAAGGTGAGGTGTGACTTTTCTATATTGGCTAATACAACTAACTAGCCCTCTGGAAATGTCTGCGTTTCAGAACATTTCAAAGATTTACCTTGACACAAGCAGCTTCCGCTGTCTTTAACATCAGTAGAGCTACCTGAACAAGGTTCTGCGCGTTGCTCACAAGGTGTTCCGCAGATGACCTGCTTTTGCCCGTCGAGGCATTCACCCTTGGAAATACAGAGACAACACACTATGTCTGAGACACAAACAGGTGTAAGATGGGCATTCTGTAGTTTGGATTGGAGAGATTCGGGTGTGTGCCTGTGATCCCTTTGCCAGCCTCCATAACTAAAGGGTCAAGGAGTGTCACTGAAGTCCTTTTGTAACCCCGTTGTGCAGCCTCCCAACGCCACATAAAAGGGTTGGGGACCCTTAGAAAAATATTTTACATAGGGCTTAAGGGGTGGCAGATACACATTTGCAAAATATTGCCTCTGCATCTGTTTTCTCTCTGGAAATCTCTGCGGGATGAAATATGAATATGATATAATCCATTATTATTAGCAGTAGTAGCAGCAGCAGTAGTAGTACTACTGCTAGCAGCAGCAGCAGCAGCATCCCATATACTAAGACCAAACCTATTTCCTGAATGCTATTGTCACCACTCACAACAGGGAAGAATCAGTGAGCTCAGGGAAGTTTTTCCAAGAAGCACATATTTTTGTTTAAAATGTAAAATTGTCTTTTATATATATATAAAAAATCAGCCCTGTGAGAACTAAGTATCCTCACTCATCATTGAATACTATTGCGGCAAAGGGAAGAAAATTGGGCAAGAAGGATGTTGTGGAACAGAGTTTCTAGAAAAAGTCATGGCTAGTTGTCCTCCTGAGCAACAGCACTGATTATCTCATTTCATTGGGAACAAGGTGCAATTTACTAAAGATTGGGTATTTTTACTTCCTAATAATGATAAGGCTACTGGCCAGAATTAGTGTTCACATAAGATGTAACTTGTGGGGTGGGGGTGACTCAGCGGACTAAGGCTCCGAAAACTGTCGGCTGCAAAGTCAGCAGCTCGATGGTTCGAATCCCGGGTGCCACTCAGTGGAGTGAGCTCCCGCTGATAACCCCAGCTCCTGCCAACCTAGCAGCTTGAAAGCATGTAAATGCATGTAGATAAATAGATACCGCCGTAAAAAGGGGGAAGGTAAAACAGTGTTTCTTTGCAGCCATGCCGGACACGTGGCCATGGACTTGCACAACACTGGCTCTTTGGCTTGAATACGGAGATGAGCACTATTAGCACACGTGTGTGTGTGGGGGGGAACCTTTACCTTTTTAAGATGTAACTTGCCACGAATATTTGGAGCTAATGGAAAAGGCACTGGGGCATTTGACAAGGTATGGGAATCAACACATATTCCGACACCTAGTCAATTAGCAACAATTACCAATGGCAAGGTATACAAACCTTAGGCAAACACCAGTAAGATTCTAGATACTACCTCCCTGCAGCCTTTGGGAAAGCCAGTCCTTTTTCGCACGCACACATACACAAACTACTAGGAACAGTGGGATAGCTATCTGATGATATCCCAACCCTCTCTTTCATTCACTAAACAAGAGATTTCATTATAAAAGAGAAAATGCAAGGCACCTATGTTAAATTTTATCTATTTATCTCATTTATAGGCTACTTTGGACTCAAGGGTACTTGAAGAGCTACTGTAATGTTGCAAGCATTATCCTACCACTGACCATTGGATAGTTTCATCATGTCCTTTCTTACAGCAACTTCCTAAGTCATTTACCTGGAAATGATGCTAAGCTGGTAGCTAACCATCTTGGTTTGCTCAATAGCGCACAGCAACTCAGATGCACATCTTTTATCCAGGCAGTTCTTTGCGATAATGCTGGCAAAATTCGTCAGGATGCGTCCTCCAGAAATTATTTGCCTGGCACAAGCAATGAGTTGTTCTTTGGTCTAAAATCAGAAGTAGTTTTAAAAAAAAGAATCAGTACTTTCCAACAGCCATTCAGTTCTAAACTGCCTTTTCCCAGTGAACTCAGAATAATATTTTCAAGCCGGTTTATACAACCTGTGGAATCAAAAGGTTAAGTTTTCATACACTGCAGTCCTTGGTTTGTGTTGTAAGGGTGTTGAAACGAAGTGATATGAAGGAGCTGTATCCCTCAAAAAATACAGACAGTCGTGGGGGAAGGTTATTCCCCATGATTTTAAAGAGAATTTCAATATACTGATCGGAAGTGGGTCGGTCCGGATCTTGAATTAGGCCCTCCCCAAAAGACAGCTCCGGAGGCATCGAGTGTGTGATAGAAAGGTTAGTTATATTAAAAACAGGAATATCTTTATGAACAATAACCTCGTCAGATCCCGCGAAACCAGGGGATCCCTCCAACAGTAACGGGTTGATCTGACTAGTAGAACTCACGTTCTGAACGTTCATGGCCTGGGAAAGATCTGGAACCTCTCGAAGTCACATGGGTGTCTCAGATGGGGTCCCCTGCCAGTGCACAAAGTCCTGCCGCAGGGGTGACGAACCCAGTCGGGCATCACTTCCAGCGACCCAGCTCATCCTTGTACTCTGGAGAGGGCCTTCTTCCAGGGTCCCACTGCATGATGTTTGACCATCTGAACTTTTGTCTTGGAGAAGAAATTTGAACAGTTGTCCTGCAAACCCCACCACCACCAGACCTTTTTTTCAGGAGAAATAATTAGATAAGAATTACCGTGATTGGTCCCTTCCTTTTAAGGAATTGTGCCATGTAGGACATATCAGTTGTCATCTCCTTGGCAACTTGTGAAACTGGGCAATGATCATGCTGCCATTTTTCAGGATATCTCAACGAGGAGGTAGGACTTGGTCTCAAGTTGTCTGCAGAGTGACTGGGCTGGAAACCAGTTTGCAGATCTCTCTGGTACTGTAGAGATAATAAAATCAGATCACCCTTTCCTTATTCCCCCAGACAGTTGGTGGCACACAATTAATTAGTTAATTAATTAATCATTGAATTAATTTTTAATCACTTTTCTGTTCATTAGTTATTCCAAAGCAGTGTACAGTAAAATATATATTTAAAACATATTTTGAATGGATTTTAAAAAGCTAATTTTCAAAGCTAATTTGGGGGGAGAAGGGCCAGATGACAAAATACAGTGGAACGATATCACAGATGTGGTTGTGAGGTCACTTCACACATCAAATAGCAACTCCTCTTAATGAAGAACTTGGTTCCACTAACTCTAGATGACAGTTCTTTAATAGTAGAGGGCCCAGCCAACATTTTTCAAATTTGGTTTTTGCAATGGAAAAATATAGTGTTAAGCAAAGGCATCAGAATGCAGGCTCCCAAGTGGATTTTTCAGAAAAGCTTTAGGAGCCAGTGCAATCCTAATTGGCATCACTGATAAAGTACATACTTAATAATGATTCCTGTAAAACAGCTTAAGATATATTGTCACCTTTTTATATGTGTCTCCGGCACTCAAAGCTCCCTGGCTAGTTATGGTGGCCTTGCAATTTGGAGTCATAACATCCTGATGTCTCTTGAAATCTTGCTCCTGGTGTCGAAAGAGCTGTGTTTTGCCCAAAGGCTGATTGGAATAATTATATTCCTCCCTGTTCTCCAAGCACTTCTTAACCTGTTCCAAGGCTCTTTCACTGATGCCTTTTGTGGAATGAAGCTGACTCACAAGATACCCAGCTTTTGCTGACCACTCATATAGAATGCTGTCTGTTAGAAGATGCTCCTTGTCTAGCTGGCTTTGAAGTTTCCTGGTTTCTCGAATTACTTCATCAGTAAGTAGAAGAAGGTGGTCCACACTGCAAAATAAACTCTCTTTTGTTTCTGAAGAAGAGGAGTTTTTCTGAAACATCATTAATCGTTTTTTTAACCATCTGGATATTGGCTATGAGTTGGGTTGCATTTTCCCCAAGGGTCTCCTTGTTGATTAGAGCACCATCACCTTCACCGTCACATGGCATAAACTCAGTTTGTCTGACAACATTTTGGATTCTTTTCAAGTATTTCCCATTTACTGTATTCAGGCGATGCAGGAGTACTTTTGCTGCTAAGGCAAGTTGTCTCTGGAGAAGTTCGAAATGGACCAATACATTTGGAGCAGGCGAAGGAGAGGCAGAAAGCGCACTGGCAACTTGAAGCAAAGAATCTGTCAGAGTTTTCATCTGTTCCTTTAGCATTATCATCTCATTCTTGTCACTGTGACCGGGATTGGACAAAAGTGACAATCTGGTAGCTTCTTGCATTCTCAGACTACTTTCTGAAACGGCTGCCATGGTCCTTTGCAAGGAAATCCAGTGCTTCCTCTCGGTTTGCAAGTCACGTAAAGACAACACATCTCTCCCTACAAACTGATCTACAGAGTGCAGCAAAGCTTGGATGGTGACAGACCACAGAATACAATTTGCATCAAAACTCTGCCGCTTAGCTGAATCCGGGTGGAGTTTAATGACAGCTGGTGCCTTCTCAAGCAGGGATTTTGTCCTGGTTTGCAGACAGCTGAATTTAGCCTGCACTCGTAGAAAAGTTTCATGACACCTGGAGAACTCAGGGGTCCCCTCAGATTCTGAATGAGCAGCTTTGCTAACCAGTTGGACAATAGTCCCTATTGTCTCCGTTATCTCCTGTAAGACTAGAGTATTGTCAGGAAAGTCTGATGCAGATGCCAGGCAAAATAACTGCTTATTCAGGTTGTACCAGAAGTTTGCAACAATGGCCAGGCACTGCTTGACTTCATCAAGCTTCTCGGAAAGCAACACCGCTGTCTGCAAAAGTGTGTCTGGGCTAGAAGTAGGGTCTGGCGCTCCCTCTTGAGCTAACCTGATAAAGTGAGGGATTAATGGCACTATTTCTCTGTAATGCAATAGTTTTTTTCTGACACAGGCGACTTGGCAGCATTTAAGGCTTCTTTAGCTGCATCGATGCAGTAGTTGGAAAACTCCAATAAATCAGAACAAGCACTGTTCAGTCTTGTGACGTTCTGTGTCTCTGTTGCTGATATGACCTCCCTAATCAGAGGATGCCAATCAGCTTTTACAGATATACCTTCAGATAATACAATACTGTCCCTGGGACATCTTTGGGAAGGACAAGTGGCTGGAAAATACCCACCTGCGGACTCTGCCAATAATTCTAAATCATTTGAATGGCTTTCAATTATGGTACTCTGTTCACCAAGCCCTGTAGGATTCTGAGGAGTGAAGCAACATGGAAAGTCTTTGGAAATATTGTAATTCCTAACACCTTCCCGTAGTGGGCTAAGAATATCCGGTTGGTTACATTCATCTAACCCCATTCTGACCCCGTGAGCTGCCTCAATCAGTTCTTTCGCTTTCTCTGAATATTCGCCTTTGGCTTGTAGACAGTGAATTTTCCCCACGCACCAATCTGTAGCAACTTTAACGTGCTGAATGGCATTTTCTAAACGCTTAACTAAAACAAGCAGCCCATTTCGAAAAATGGGATCTCTAGCTCTGTTGACGTGCCTGTTAGCAAATTCAACTGCTTGTGTGGCTTGTTCAGAAAATCGGGAGGCATAGCAAGAAAATACTCCAGAGTCCTGATCATCCAAAGCCTTTTCACTCTTCTTTTTATGGGCAGTCATCTCCTGAACGGACAAGTCAAGGAATTGTCTTAGGTCAATTACTCTCTCCAGACACATCAGCAAGCTTTCGATTGTGTTTGACCACCTCTGACACAAGAACCGTAATTTTTCAGACCCACAACGATCTGCAGGGCGGTGGTTGATTTCGCTGAGGAGGGCAGGCACTTTGGCAAGTAGTTTATGCATCAGGTCAACACCATCTTCAATGTCTTGAATGGTCTCCATTTCAGTGCATGTGACAAGGACCAAACGGGCCGTGTTGAGCATCTGACTAGAATGGCCAAATAATCTGGCAATGAGCGGCTTCAATGTTTTTAAGAATTCTCCCTTCTCAGCTGAAGCACATGGTTCCACTGCAGTTTCTACCAACCTCTTCAGTGGTCCTTTAGCATCAACAAAGTTGTCCAGAATCTGATAGAGAAGAGCAGTACATACTACTTGATTAAGTTTTTCCAGCTCGGCGCTCATTGCAAAGCATGTTTCTTTTGTCCTTTCCTCTAACTGCTTTTCCATTGGGAATCCATTTAGTGCGTTCACCTGCATGGTAATAATCTTTCTGAACTTCAAGAGATTATGACAGAGTTTGACTAGCTCCAGCTTTTGAGGTGGCCTTGAGGAGTCAGCCAACAGCATACAGTAAGAGACTAGTGGTTCTACAAGGTAATTTAATTTGCCCTCATGGAGATCAATAACCTGCGGATTGGACAGGAATCCTGAAAGCTTATGCAAATGCTGAGAAAAGAGGCTGCTTCCGTTATGCTGTTTTTTCGTTCCTACATGATTCCTCAGCAGGCAGATCAATTCCTTGACTGTGTTTTTGGCCAAGTCAAAAATGTAGCTGTTTGATAGTTTCACTTGCTGATCGCAGGGATGCTTCAGGTCACTGAGCTTTGCTGTGTGTAGCATAGGAATGCAATTTTTAAGGACCTTTAAGCTTTGAACCAGATGCATCTGATGCGGAGATTCTTTAAGGTTCCAAAGGAATTTTTCTGTCAAGTTGGTCAGCACCAACAAAGCCTCTGAAAAACTGTGGAAAGCAGCCAGCATGGCAGAGATGTCTTTGGCAGCTTCCAGCGCGAGTAGGCAGTCCAAGAGCCAATGAGCAGACGGAATTATCTTCTTAACCATGGCATCATCTTCTGCCTGGAGGACCTAAAACATTAATAATTTAAAACAGAAAAACAAAATAACAATGTCAGTACTTCACCAGTACAAAATACTGTACAATATACAATAGCTTAATACATTACATTGTACCAACATAAAGATTGAATACACTAATATGTTTCAGTATACCGGTAATTATTTTTAAAATTAATTATTCCTTTGGTTATTCTGATAAGATTCTCACAGATGCATTGGCAGTATTCTGTAGAAAGGCCCACAAACATGCCGTCGGCCACGCAACCAGTTTCTGGGTACGGAGGGGTGCCTGTCCCACAATCCACTGGATGACCTCGTTGTGCACAGGATATTCTGCCAAATGCCGTGAACTGCTCACACAATTACAATTGCACAGACAGATGTTCCAACAAGCTGCTGGCTGGTTAGCTCAGTGGTTTACATATCTGGCTGCACAGACAGAGATGGGAAATTTGATTTCTCCTCTGTGCCTCCTGGGAGAAGAGCCAGCCCGTGTGACCTTGGGCAAGCTGCACCGTCGCAGAGAGACCCCAGGGGGGAAAAGAATGGTAAACCACTTCTGAGTACTTTGTACCTGGGAAAACCCTGGAAAAGCATCACTATAAATCAGAATTGGCAGCACATTGTTGTTGTTGTTGTTGTTGTTGTTGTTGTTGGTGGTGGTGGTGGTGGTGTGTGTGTGTGTGTGTGTGTGTGTGTGTGTGTGTGTGTGTGTGTGTGTGTGTGTGTATCTTCTATTTATGCTTATATGAAATAAGCCACATTGCTCATGACAGCTCATACTGTATTAAATCTGTTTGTTTTCGTGGGGCATATGATTTTTTTTTAAATTATCTCTTGCTGCAACAGGATAACATGACTGTTGTTATGTCCCATCAAGTCTCATCCAACTTATGGGATGCCTAATAGGACTTCCAAGGTATATGAGATATTAAAGGAGTGGTTTTTCCATTCCCACCCCACCAGTAAATCGGGGGAGAATTTAGCTCTCCTGAGACCCAGTCCCCTCACTGTGTCCATGACACCACAATGGTGTTCCGGGCAAACATGGCTAGCCTTTGGAATTGCCTAGCCAATGGCATAGCTTCGTTTTAAATGGTTTTTAAAGTGAAGTGGTTGTTTTTAGTATTATGAATTCTTTACTTCTATTTTAATACTATAACTTATTAATTATAAGCTGTTATATAGCTGTACCCCTTTTCATTCACATTGTGAGTTCTTATGCACCAGAAGACATAAATTCTAGGAAGGAAGGAAAGATGGAAGGGAGGGAGGAGGAAGGAAGGAAGGAAGGAAGGAAGGAAGGAAGGAAGGAAGGAAGGAAGGAAGGAAAAGAAAAAAGTATACAAAGAGGTTTACCAACTTTTGAATGGGACTTTGTAGCTCTGCCTTTAACAGGAATCTTAATTAAAATAGTCAAGATAATAATAAACATCTTAGAACTGTACTGCTGGAAAGATCACCTATATATAGATCACTGAGTCCAGCCCCTGTCAAGGAGGTACAACAGGAAATTGAACTCCCAACCTCTGGCACTGCAGTCAGGTACCTAAACCACTACGCTACATAGCAGTCCAGTTCTCATTGTGCATAGACAAGAATTATTATCATGACAAATTGCTAGGTATTCAGCCATCTTAAAAGACAAAAGTAAAAGACATAAACCTGTCTTGTACCAACAATATGGTGACTTTGATGCTGATCAGTAGAAGATTGAGAAGGTTACACCAGGAAGCAGAGAGTGAACAGGCGAGCAGAAATCACTACTAATCGGAGCATCTTTTACTTCTAGGAGTCACAAAATAAACTTGATGGATGACAACAACTTGTTTTGGCAATAGGCTTTCAGAAATGCTTTTCTTGCAGGTCCCTGACCAACACTTATGCTATTTGGAACTTGAGTCATGGCAACTGGACTTCTTTTCTTGAGAGACTGAAACGTTTCACTACTCATCCAAGCAGCGTCATTAGTCTGAGGAAAGTTAGTGGCGAGTCCTCCAATTTATAGTTCATAAGCTATTCATAGACCATTGTCCACCTACAAACCTATTCAGGCCATTGTCCACCTAACGAGCCCATTCAGGCCATTGTCTAACTTATGAACCTATTCAAACCAGAGTGATGTGAAATCGAGGTTAACTGTAAATTGGAGGACTGGCCAGTAACTTTCCCCAGACTGATGAAGCTGCTTGGATGAGTAGCGAAACGTTTCAATCTCTCAAGAAAATAAGTCCATTTGCCATGACTCAGCTTCCAGATACGCTTACCTGGATGACTGAGGATCTTCACAGACACTTATGCCATTGCTAAACGTGCCAGTCTAGGCAGAGATGGGAAACATTTGCTTTTGCCTTCTACACTGAGAATAGAAGCACCCAGTGTGGTGTAGATGGTAGAGTGATGGACTACGACTCTGGAGACCAGGGTTCAAATACCCAGTTGGCTATGGAAACTCACTGTGGGGTGTGTGGAACCGGTAAAACCACTCCTTAAATATCTCACCTTGAAAGCCCTAAAGAATTAATATCAGTTGGTTATGACTTTATGAGATGGTTGGACAGTGTCATCGATGCAACCAATATGGATTTGACCGAACTCCGGGAGGCAGTGGAAGATAGGAAGGCCTGGCGAACTCTGGTCCATGGGGTCATGAAGAGTTGGACACAACTGAACGACTGAACAATGACAACAAATGACTTAATGGCACAGAAAAACCAGAATGGCACCACCTGCCTGGACAAAGATGGCAAAGGCCACAATACTCTGGGTCCAAAGGAGGAGGAGGAGGAGGAGGAGGAGGAGGAGGAGGAGGAGGAGGAGGAGGAGGAGGAGGAAGGGAAAAAGTAAATAAAGTGTTCTGCTTATATACCGCCCCATACCACTTCAAGCAGTCTCTGGGCTGTTTACAGTTTAATTACAGTATGCAGGCTATACATTAAATATTTATTATAATTATAAATATAAATAATATAAATAATATTTATTTGTTTATTAAATAAATAATAAATAAATTATGTATTTCAGTTCTCTGAAACTGTGCTGAAATATATGCAGATAAATACTTCTCCTACTTTTATGGTTTCCATAATAATCTTTTTTGCACAAAGAGCCAATTCCTCTATACAGTTATCAGCATCAGGCTGTATATGAAGCTTCTGAGCCACCAGAAGGATGTTTTTTCCAGAAACCAAAAGAGATTCTGTTGCGGGCACCATTTTCTGCTTAAGCACCTCATCTTCAGATTCTTCAACCAGCCTAGAATTAGACAAAATATGTAGTCAGCACAATGATGGATGCTCTCATATTGGTATAAATTAAACTTGTTCTGGGCATCCATGTGCATTGTGCACAACACTGCATTTTTATGTTACAGCTTGCTCAGTGGGTGTTTAAAAAATTTGAAAGGCATGTCCCTATGACTCCCCTCCCCCACCCCACCCCGGACAATCGGAAATGCAGTTCCTATTAGCAGATCAGCTCTAGCAACCTTTAAACTAGCAAGAGCAAGACTTTTGTAAAGCAAACGTATCTTAATTGCTCATCACAGACAAAGTCATCCTGAAAGACTCTGCTCAAGAACAAAGGCAGGTAACAACAATGTCACACACTGAGGCTGTCACACACTGTGAGGAATACAGCCAAACTCAGAGGGTACCAAGGAGTTCTGAAGCAGCTGCAATGCCTCTATTGTTTCATGAGAAATATCTCAGTACCTACCTTGTTAGGCTAAATGCCATTTGTGTAGTAAAGCAATGAGACTTGCACTATTATTGAATAAGATATCACATTCATTTTAGTGGGCTGCTAGATATCCTTTTCAGAGATTTGAAGTTGCACCTCCTCTGACTTGAGGGACAAAACAAAGCTTTGTATAGCATTGTGTGTAAATAGCTTAGAAAGATCGTGGTCTGTTGAAAGCTTTGCCCTGATTTAATGTATGGAACGGGCAGAAATTCATGCATAGACTAATCAGCTGCCCTGAGCCTGGATTTCACAATGATTTTTTTAAACCTTTTCAAATATGTATTACCTGCTTGCAATAGAGGCAAGCTCTTCAGCAGCTTTGGCTAATTCTTCTGCAGTCTTTTCTAAATCAGCAAGAGCTTCGCAGTTCAATTCTCCCTCCTCTGTTGCTATAATTAAATGGTAGAGTTCAGCAACCATAGGAGAAATAATTCTCTCGGTGGATCTGGTATATATAATAGCCGTGATGTCATACAGAGAGAAGGGCTCCATCGCTTGTGTTCTGGAAACAGAAAAGACATAATTCCCTGAGGTAATTCTACACTGAAATGTAGTGTTATAATCGAATCACTGCATACTATAGGAAGCTCGGGAGGCTGACAGTTGTAGATTGGAAGGTACATTTCCTTGCCATGGGTGCTAGAGATATACATCAGTTTTCTACTAGCCATATATTTAAAATGCATCTCCATACCCATGCTAGCAGGCCCTCAAAAATTCCTAACTCTGTTTCAGATGTAATAATAATTGGAGCAAAATCTTTATTATTTTATTTATTGTTATATTTGTATCCCGCTTATCTCCAACATAGGACATATTACTGTAATGAGGTCTTGATACACATCATTGTTATTATATTCCTACGCTTGTGTTAGCCTCATAAGTGTGGAGAAAATCCAATATATGAAAATGATTGCTATGGGCATACATAGAAGAGCAATAGAATGCCATAGCCTGCTTTGGTGTTACCATAATATACTCCATCAACAGAAAATCTTAAGCAAGAATGTATGCTGAGACCCAGTCTGGTGTTGGACTAGAATTTAAGACAGGCATATCCAAACTTCAGCCCTCCTGATGTTTTGGACCACAACTCCCAGAATTCTAAGCCTGTATTTCCAATGGCAAAGGACTGTGGGAGTTGTGGTCCAAAACACCTGGAAGGCCGATGTTTGGGCATGCCTGATTTAAGAGATTAGGGCTCAGAGACTCTCATGTTGTGCAACTTGCTAGGTGAGACCTTGGACCCTCTCCGCTCAATGTATCAAAGTGCTGATAATAAAATGTAGAGGGTGGGAGAAATAAAGGATAGTGTTTTATTCTTCTTGAAGAAAAAATAGACTATGAATTCATTTTTCAAAAACTGTATCTATCCCTAATCTAAAAACAAGGCTGTGTAACCTATTTATCAGAGCTGGCTGGATAGATGAGGGGTTTAGGTATCTGGTTGATATCAGGAATTCAATTCCCTACCGTACCTCCTGGAGAACAGCCAGACTGTGGGACATAGGGAAGTTGTAACACCCTGGAAAGGGTTGTCATAAGCCAAAATTGACTTGACACACACACACACACACACACACACACACACACACACACACACACACACACACACACACACAGAGAGGTACAGTAGCACCTTGTATAAAGGAATTAATTCGTTCCAAATGTAATTATGTTAAGCAATTTTTCCTTTTTAAAAAATTCCCATAGGAATGCATTGAAAATGGAGTAATCCCATTTTATGTTGTACGGATTCTCCCCAAAGGTGATTATGTTAAGCAAATTTCCCCTGTCTCCAGAATTTTTTATGATGTACAGATTTTATGTTATACAAGCTGTTTGTTATACAAGGGTCTACTGTACTAGCTTTTGAGTCCTGTAGGGAGGTAGGGAGGAGGTGCAGAAGAAGAAGAAAATCCCTTAAAAACAGCTATTTTGTTGAAAGTGAGTTTTACAAAATGGAGACTGCAGTATTGTGGTGTCAGTTCAGAGTGGCACCTTGCAATTCTCATCCCAAGAGATGTAGATTTATTGGAGAAAAAGACTTGTCAGTCACTCAGTGCCCCCACCCCCACCCCACAGCCACCACTTTTGCCTCATACAACGTGGCTATGTTCCCCCCTTTGCTGGGAACGACGACAGAGACAAACATGACAAACCCCATATTGGACAAGTCCTGGGTAACAGTTTATTTCACAAGGTAAAACACACTCAACTGCAGACTAATTAAGAATATTACTCAGCGCTTGGAGGATGATGTCCTCAGTTCAGTGTAGTTCCTCTCCAGCAATGATAAATTTCTGAGGCTTGGTTTTAGATACGTACTGCCAAAGAAAGAAAGAAAGAAAGAAAGAAAGAAAGAAAGAAAGAAAGAAAGAAAGAAAGAAAGAAAGAAAGAAAGAAAGAAAGAAAGAAAGAAAGAAAGAAAGAAAGAAAGAAAGAAAGAAAGAAAGAAAGAAAGAAAGAAAGAAAGAAAGAAAGAAAGAAAGAAAGAAAGAAAGAAAGAAAGAAAGAAAGAAAGAAAGAAAGAAAGAAAGAAAGAAAGAAAGAAAGAAAGAAAGAAAGAAAGAAAGAAAGAAAGAAAGAAAGACATGTGGTCCTTATAAACAACCCCAAACAATGATGGGCAATCAGCCTAGGTATCCCTTTAATGTTTAGTGTAATTTGAGATTCTGTAATTCACTGACATTTAGATGGTTCCCTACTTGGCAAAAACCCAACAGACAGAACTCTTGTATTAATTCAAAGGATAATGAAGGAAACACTGATAGAATGAATGTTCCTGTTTAAAGTGATAAGTCATTTGTGCCTTCTTCCAGAAGCCTCCACTCCATCCCTGCTGCAAAACAGTCTTTCAATGCCATCCAAGTCAAATCAACATTCCACATATTTTTAGTTATTTGTATTTGATTTTATTTTTGCCTACATAAGCAGGAACAATTCTGAACTAGAGGGAGTTACAGTATATGACATACAGTGCTACACAATGGTAAGTAAAGGCTATAAAGTGGTTACAGCAGGAGATATCTTTTATGGTCACAGGTCAAAACCAACAACTTCCTTAATAATGTGTTGTCAGTTAACATAGTCTTAGATGTTGCAAATGCAGCATGGCAGATATTCCTCCATGTCTTTTTCTTTCTTTCTTTTTCTTAGCATCTACCCCACTTGGTGGCAGGGTACAGCTATTCCTCCATGTATATTTTAAAAATTAAAAATAAATATCAGGGAGACCCAGTAGGCTCAGAAACACACATACATATACAAACACAAATATAATAAGAAATCCCTTTTTGAGTGAAAGATAAAAGTGGCAATGTTGGCAATCTCTCTCTCTCTCTCTCTCTCTCTCTCTCTCTCTCTCTCTCTTAATAATTATTTAATTACACATCACCTCAAAAAACATGGATATGTGAGAGAAAGAAGAGGGGTAACTTACTTTGACACCAGCAGGCTTCTTTTTTGAATGATAGATATGCACTTTTAATTCACGCAATAGAGATGACTCTGTGATAAATAATTTATACTGGCTTGTTTACAAGTAAGAGGAGCCCCTGGCAGATATGATGGTCTCTCATGGCAACAGGCAGTCAGTTGAACTGAGGTCTGACATCAGGCATCGATGGCCATGGGATTAGCCAGCAAAGGATGTTCAGGTTATGAACTGAAATGGTGATTTTCTTTTTTTTAAAAATATCATAACAAAAGCAAACAAAACTATTGTCACCATCGTGGAAACTTTAGAGGGACTGTTATCAATTACCTTTAATTTACATAGTGGCTATATACACTTCTAAATTCACTTCTCCCAAACAAAGAAGCAAGCAAGCAAAGAACATGAATCATAGTACAGTGGTACCTTGTATAAAGGACTTAATTCGTTCCAAATGAAATTCTGTTCAGCAAATTTTCCTTTATACAAATTTCCCATAGGAATGCTCTAAAAACGGAGTAATCCCTAATCACGACGACCATTTTTATGTTGTACAGATTCACCCCATAGACGATTCTGTTAAGCAAATTTCCCCTATCTCTGGAATCTTTTATGTTGTACAGATTTTATGTTATACAAACCGTTTGTTATATGAGGGTCCAATTTCATAAGCTGTAGGATGAGTGTGGTACCATAGATAGAATGACGGACTAGAATTCTAGAGAAAGGGTTCAAATCCCTGCTTGGCCATGGAAACTCACTGGGGGGGGGAGAACTACTTACATGTCTCACTAAGACTTAAAGTCTTATAAGGGTCATAATAGGTCGGTGTTTGCATACTTACTGTTTTTAGGTTTAAGCATTGTCTTTTAATGATGTAAGCCACCTTGTGTCCTTTTAAAGGAGAAAGGTGATGTAAAACTATTTTAAATATTTAAAGTGGGCTTGCTGCCAGATGGGCGGTGTATAAATCCAATAAATAAACAAACAAATAAATAAAATATTCTGATCAACTGAATTTATTATGACAGATATATATTTCAGATGAGAAATATATATCTGGCACAGAAGTATTGGAAATCTGAATGCCATGCTAGAGAACACAGCAAAGCTTGTGGCATAATTTATTCACATAATTAGTAAAGCTAATAGAATACAGTAAAACCTTGGTTTATGAGCATAATTTGTTTCGGAAACCAAAACACTTTTATATCAAAGCAAATGTCCCCATAGGAAATAATGGAAACTCAGATGATTTGTTCTGGGGTCCCACAGACCACATACTGTACACACAAAATGCCAAAACTTACAAAAGAAGTTGGCTAGATGTCCATGTCCCTACCATGGTTTAGGTACCTGGCTGCAGAACCTGTTCTGCTTGGGACTAACAACTGGATTTTATTCCATGTTTTTAATGTGAGAATAAAAAAATGTGATTTGTAGCCCTATGCACACTTGACTAGCTGCCCCATGACTAGAAATGGTTTGAAAAATAAGAAAATATGTTGAAAACAAATTAAAAACATATAAAGAAAAATAAAACAAACTCCTAACCTGCACTTCCCTTTGAAAATGCTCCAGGCTGGTGCAAGGGAAACCTCCATTCCTCCCTCCTCCCTCTGTTTTGGAGGCTGCCTCAGATGAAACGTTCCAGACCATCACTCACAATTCAGCAGAGGGAGAGAGAGACACACACACCATTGGCTCATTTGTGATCATGAGACCTGCTTTGGTTACTTGTATTGCAAGACACTGCTTGTTGATCAAGGCCAAATTTAGAAGAAATGTTTGCTTGTCTTGCAAAACGCTCTTAAATCAAGTTGCTCTTAAACCAAGGCATTGCTGTACAGTGGAACCTTGACTTACATGCTGCTTGACTTGCAGCATATTTGACTTGCAGCAAGAAGGGGCCTGTTTGACTTGAGTCACAGGCTTTGACTTACAGCTCGGAGCCCCGACACAAGGCACCGGAATCGGGCGGCAGCCACGACTCAGCATCACGGCTGCCGCCTCCAAACTGCTCCTGCCTTCTTCCTCTCCTCCAGCAGCGCGGCTTCGGCGAGGCCAGCTCCGAGCACCTGGAGCTGGTCCTTGGCCTCGCCGAAGCAGCCGCTGCTGCCAGAGGAGGAGAAGGGCCGGGAGCTCGGGGCTGGCCTCACTGGTTAGACAGTTGGCTCAGTCTTGTAAAAAATCTGGCTGCAGAAGTCTGGTCCACAATGGAAGCATTTAGTTGGGGAGCTGTACAGTTGTGGGACTCTAATGGTAAGCATAGAGTTGTTCAGAACTTGGAACGTCAGGTTAAAAATCAGTAAAACTTAAATGTTAGACATTGTTGCTATGAACATTTAAAAGTGGAGGCGTATAATTTGTGGACTATAATTCCACTGCCTCCTCCTCTCTTTGAAGAGACATTTCATTTACATCCCTGGAAGGAATCTCCTATCCCAGTAAAATTTGTGTTAAATTGCTGTTTTCGGGGGTCTTTTTCATCATTTGGAATGGATTAATCCACTTTCCCCTTACTTTCTATGGTAAAAGTTCGTTTGACTTAAGGCATGTTTGACTTATGTCTAGCTAATCAGGACTATGTAATGCTATGTATCCTTCCGCCAATCAATGGCAACTGATCTATTATGTGTATAAGAGGTTGTCCTCTGGTATGCTTCGGGGTCTTCCATTTAAGGGACCCATGTGCACACATGCTGTTTTTCCTTTTTGTTTTTCCTTTTTGTCTTTTTGATACCTCTTTGAAATAAAATCACGATTTGCTTTTATCAATTGGAATCTTGAGTCACACGATATTAGTACGTGATAGTCTTTGGCTATCCCCAGATTCCAGTGTCTGGGTGACAAAAGAAATCATTCCAAGTAGTTCTCCTTTAACACTGGTCTTCAAAAACCATCCAGATAAAGACTAGTAACTGGGCTATGTCTGTTATGTCTGTAGATTCGTCCAGTTGGAGTAAGTAACACAATCTGAAACATCCTCCAACAATTGTTCAGTTGAGTCTCCACACATCTTTTCTATTCGCTGCACAATGGTGTTTCTTGACACTTGTACATCTTGAACAGAAGCTATGATCTCTTTCTTATTTTAAAATCCTTCGAAATGATTGTTAGCTACTTCAAGAAAACAATATTTTACAAATTCTGCTTCAGTGAAAGGTTTGCATTTATTTGCATTTAGGGGCAGGAATGGGTGCTTCTGAGAGGCAGGAGACCAGGTATGATGCCGGGCCTGTGATGTCTCGTTACAGGGTGTGCATGACAGCCCCCTGGGACACCCACACACTATTGGCATGAACACAAGTGCCCCCAATACACCTGCAGGCAAGGTTGGCGCAGGCGGCGGGGGGGGGGGACAGACAAAGGATCAGCAGCGGCGGGAAGTCGGCGGCAGACAACCTGCCAGCGCAAGCTCTCTCCTAGCAACAGGGAAAGCTGCTGGAGAGATGGAGCCAAGTGGGGCTGGTGATCTACCTCTGACCCCACCGCAATCTACAGGTAGATCTACACTGCAGTCTACCTGTTGGGCCTGCCTGTTATAGGGTTATTGCCTCACTAAATGGTAGAGGAAAAATGCCACACAGTCCAAGCAGAGATGGTTTGTAGACAGGATAAAGCATGCCACAATGCACATTCCCCAACTTCTGGAAGGGCTGGATGCCTGCTCTGATCATAAGCTGCCAATGGGTTTCACTGCTGGCTGGTCCAGAGTCTTGTGCTCTGACGTGGGATAATGAAGTGATTGAAAAGACAGTGGTTTTTTTTGTGCCAGGCCTACAACCCCCAGTGATAAGGCTTTTTTTTACAAAGTAATTAAATGAAGTTACTTTTGAAACAATACCAAATACTAACAAATTATCAACTATGGCAAGTAATACTGTTGTTGTACACCAGACAGCATATAAACAATGTTGTCCTTCATTTTTTAGTGAGGCTCCTTGCCTGTAATGATACTAACTTAAAAGATGCTGTTCTAGCATGATAAAAAAACGGAAAAGATCAACATCATTTGGAATCAATCTGATGGCACAAAAATTCTGTTAATGTGCTCCTCTAATCAGACATTTTAAAAAAATAATAACCTTAAAAACCATAACAATATTCACCCATTTCGGGTGCAAGAGAGGTTATCTGCCTGTTGAGACAAGAACCAGGAATCTTGTTGACAACCTAAAGGGTAATACAGTTGACCCTTGTATAACAAAGAGCTTGTATAATATAAAATCTGTACAACATAAAAAATTCCGGAGATAGGGGAAATTTGCTTAACATAATCGCCTATAGGGAAAATCTGTACAACATAAAAATGGGATTACTCTGTTTTCAATGCATTTCTATGGGAATTTGTATAAAGGAAAATTTGCTTAACACAATTTCATTTGGAACGAATTAATTCCTTTATACAAGGAAGGTACCACTGTACTTTTTATTTGCCACACGCTTTCCACGGACTGCATGCCACTTCCTCGGTTGGCTTTCCATGGCAGCTTGTGGCGAATAAAACCTGCCCATTTTTTGAGCCTCCAGACTCTCATTCGCCCTCTTCTAGCCGACCAGGGCTGGACAAATGTGCTTTCCTCCTCATTTTTTTTTAAACAGCCCAAGCGAGGCGAGCTTAAGACTCTATTGTCTCTAATAACCCCGGTGGTGCAAAACTCCCTTTTTCTCCCGGTGCTTCTTTTCCCTGTCGAAGGAAGAAGGGGGCGTGGTGGCCTATCTGGGAAGCAGCAACAGGGCCCGAGCCTCGTTCTCACGAGGAGCATTTCTGGGCCAGTTGGAAAGGGGCTTGGCGCGCGCGACGCCGGATAAGCTCCGAATTAGGAGCACCCGCGCCATCTGCTCGGTGGGAAGAGGAGGCCGGGCTGGGTTTTGCACGCCGAAAAGGCGGCGGCGGCAGGAGCCCGGCCTCTTCTTCCTCCTCCTCCTCCTCCTCTTCCCCGGTCCGCCCCCTTTTGCTCCCTGACCCGTGCGCTCCGCAATCGTGAGGAGGAGTCAACATGGCAGGAGAGGAGCCTTCGCTGTCGCCGCCGGCGGAGGAGGGGTGGCGGCGCTGCCTTGCCGGACGGCGTCGCCTCCTCTTGCTCCGGGCCAGATAGGCGGCCCGGCCTGCCTGCTTAGGGACCGACCGGGGTGTGTGTGTGGATGGGGGGCTCCAGGCGGTTCGGGAGGCGCCCTCCTTCCGTCGCTCCTGCCTTTTGAGTCTCCGTCCTCGGGCATCATCCCCATGTAGGAAAGGCGTCGGGATTGAAGCGCCCCCGGGAGCACCGCTTCCGTGGCTCTCCCTGAACGGATCCCGATCCTCTCGAGTCGTACCTTGTGGGCGCCGGATTTATTTCATTTCATTCTCCCCCCTCTCCCCCCCCCCGCCGCCGCCAGCTGGGAGGAGACTTTGGGCACGTGTGAAGCGGTGACGCCTGCCTTGAAATCGAGGGTTTCCAGCTCGTTCTTGTGAACACCGCGCTTTGGAAATTACTGCCCTCCTCGGCTCAGCTCGCGCGGACAGACGCGTCCTTATTATCTGCCTCTCTCTGCACGTTGAAAGATGTACACGTTTGTGGTACGGGATGAAAACAGTAGCGTTTACGCGGAAGTCTCCAAAATCCTCCTTTCCACCGGACAATGGAAGAGGCTGAAAAAGGACAACCCCAGGTTTAACCTCATGCTGGGGGAAAGGAACAGGCTGCCTTTTGGGAGACTGGGTAAGCGAGTTGCCCCCCCCCCCCGCCGTGAGCGCGGACACGTGTCTGGCAGAGCAAGAACAAACGGGTTCGTTCAGTTGCGCCCTTTTCGGCAACGCTCTTGCAGCGCTGGGTTGTGTGAGTGGTGGCGAGCGCACGCCCCCCTCTCCACCCGCGGGTCTCTTCGCATTAATACCACCCAGAGTGGTTCTTTCGGGGATGTGCTGAGAACTGCGTGCGGCTGCTGGAGCACCGAGGTTTGGAGAGGTGGTGCAGAGCCTGTCAAATTGCGATCTCAGTGATGCTGCAGATCTTAAATTTGGGTGTTGTCTGCTGCAGCCAGAAGGCGATTTGGCTGTTAGGAAGTGAGCCGGAGGATATGCGTCTCCGAGGTGTATTTATGGAGCAGGGAAAGTATCCGAAGTAAATCATACCCTTCCTGGCACAGCCTGGCATCTGCTAAAACCACCATTCTTTTAAAAGGCTCCCCCCCCCCCAATTCAAACAATTTGTACAATATTTAGATTTTATGCAGTTGTCGTGCTGCGTAATTGTGGGCAAGAGTATTTTCTCTTAACTAAAATGATGTATTCTATATTTTATGACAACATCATACCGGCCCTTCAAACTTATATTTGCAGATGGGGATTTTTAAAAATATGGTTTCAGGGGAGGCAATGAAGAACAAAGAACTGAACAAACTTAAACTAGGAGCCTGCCAGTTGTTCTATATCTGTTGATTCTTTCCGATACTGAAATATTGTACCACTTTTCCTTTTTAAAAACGAATGTGGGAAAAAGTTACCATGTTGATTCCAACAATAGAATGCTCAAGGGCAGGTTGTTAAATTCCTTTTGCCAAAAATGTCTTGGATTACTTGGCTCTTGGAAGTTTTCAGCAGCGGTGTAACGTTCTGCAGTGATGATGTCAGGCACCCAGCCCTCTCATCCATGCCTGCTGCTACTCTGACTTCTGTACAGCTGCATGTTTAGTGCTGTATGAATGGAGTTTTCTGCTCTCCCTCTTATTTGTGGGTTTTGAAGAAGCCAATTATATGTATTTTTCTAGCGACTTCTAAGTAATATAAATATCAAGTATAAAACTTCAGTGTCCACAGTTTTGGTTGCAGAACACTAAAATGGGCTTCGTTGCAATGGGTGTACCTAAGTGCTTTGTTTTCTTTGGGCTGCAACCTTAATCTTATGAGGCCCATGAACCTTAATTTTTTAATGACTAAAGATTAAAGGTGCCACCTAGATGCCCTGAGCACATCCGATCTCTCCTGATTTCGGAAGCTAAGCAGGGTCGGCCCTGGTTAGTACTTGGATGGGAGACCACCAGGGAATACCAGGTGCTGTAGGCGCCTGGAGTAGGAACTGGCAAACCACTCCAGTATTCCTGCCAAGAAAACTCCATGGACAACACACACACAAAGATTAAAGTGTTTCTGAGCAAGCTTCAGGCTGTGTGTGGCTGGCCAATGGAGACCAGAGTAACTTGCCTACTATCCATTACCACCTAGCTGATCAGGTTCCAGCACAGCCGTTGAGAACAGGGGGTTGTTTCCCCACTGTCATTAACACTTTATATCTTGACCAAGGAGATTAAAGCCTCCTTTGCTGAACAAGTCCCCACCACATAAGCACTTTCAAAGGGTTCTGCAATAGGCAGTACCACCGTTTAGGTTTCCCCCCTCCATATGGAACCATAAGGATTATGGTTGAAACCTCAAGTTGGGACTATGTTATAACACTTTAAAAAATTACAAAAGTGCCTATTGTTGAAGTATCATAGGCAAAACATTTTCTACTATGAAGCAAAGTACAGGTACCAATAAAATAACAGTAAGATGACTGGAGAAAGTATTGTGAACACATAGCTGCAATGAAAAACATAGCTAAATGCTTCCGAGTGTTACTGGCATTGGTTGGAGTAGAAGATTTGGGATACCCTCCTATACACACTTGCCTTTGAATAAAACAAGCCAAATTCAGCAGGCTGTGCATTCAGTTGACCATAATCATACAGTATAGCCTTAGCAAAACTGGTGGCTCTAGATGAGCTTGCTTGCAATGCTCATAATCACCATCCAATAAACATCCTGGGTTAGGATGGTGAGAATTGTAGTTTACTACAGTACAGTATCATCAGTTGCCTAGATGCCCTAGCAATCCGATCTTGCCTGATTTCAGAAGCTAAGCATGTTCGGCCCTGGTTAGTACAGTACTTGGATGGGTGACCACCAAGGTATACCAGGTGCTGTAGGCACCTGGAGTAGGAACTGGCAGACCACTCCAGTATTCCTGCCAAGAAAACTCCATGGACATGGAGTCATGAAGAGTTGGTCACAACTGTAACCCCCCCACACCACCACACACACACAGTATCTTCCAAGGACACTGGACTACAATTCTCATCTGTAACTAGATTGTTTGGTATAATATTGGATACCGATGGGATCACATAACTCAAGTGTGTAACCAAAGCAGTTCAAACTAGTACTGTACGTCTAAGGAGTTGACGATAGTGATTGTATTTAGGATAGGAACTAAGGCCTGGGAGGAAAGTCTGGAGGAGGTTAGTTGAACAAAATTTGAAGAAATTCATCTATGTTTGGCCAGGAGAAGGGACAGTTAAGGGATTATATGGTAGCTAACTTGACATATTTGAAGGCTTGTTGTAAAAGAATATACTTGTTTCAGATTCAATAAAGGGAATTTGGATTAGACAGTTGCAAAAGATTATAGTGGCATGTGAACCTTTTGACAATGGAATAAGCTTCATTGGAATGTGGAGGTTTTGAAATTGTTTCAATTGGATTGTTTTGGTTTGGTTTGGATTGTTTGGATTGTTTGCTTGTTTAGTTGATTTATTTACTCAGATAGCTTTCTCCCAATATAGGACTCAGATAGCTTTCTCCCAATATAGGACTCAGATCTACTTAATATCAAGAATGTTGAAGCAGCAGATTTTCTGCATCAGCAAGAGTTTGGTTTAAAGGTGTTCTAAATCCTTGAGATATTTTCCATCTCTGTAGGAGAAGCTTTGCATGGCTGGAGCAAACCTTGAGATTAGAACAAGTAAAATGCTGTGTTAACTGAGAATATTGTACTGTACTGATATATAACCTTGCAATACTAGAATTTCTTCAAGCTGCAGGAGAAAATTAAGGCACCAAATCCTCGATGTTTCCATTCCCCTTCCTAAAACTTGGAAATAAGATGCATATAAGAGTATTTATTTTATTTTTATTTTAGAGTATTTTTACCCCGCCTTTCTCCTTGGAAAAGGACCTAAGGTAGTATGTAGCATGAAAGTACTGTAACTGATTGTACATTGAGCCCAACACTTCTTTCTAAAGAAGTGAAAAGTTGCAGTATAATTCTCTGTAAAATAGTAGTTTACTATCTTAAGCATTCTAGCAAATGCAGAAGTAACGTTCAGTACATCCTATATATACTTATTTAGAATTAAGACTCATTCCGTTTAATGGGACTTCTCATAGATCAGATAATATGCAACTGAAGCAGTACATTTGTAAGTTAATATGAACATGGTAATGGGTCTCTTCCCTGGGGGGAAAGGCAGCCTAGAATTGAAATAAATAATGCAAACCAGATAAGCCTATATTTTCCATCCCTTTCCAGGACTAGTAATGCCATGGAAATTAGCCTTGGGAGATAGTGACCACATGAGAAGCGCCTGCCTGCATCATCCCCTGCTTTCAGAAGTCCTTTCCATGAAGGTTATGCATCTGACGTTTTGCCGATTCAACTGTTCCATTCATTATAAAATCTCTGCTGCCATTTAAAATGAAACAGAAGTAACAGTAGGTCCTCTTCTCAAGCTAGGGTGATCAGACATTATTATCTATTTGCTGTATAATGTTGTCAGGTCTTTTTAAAAACCCATTGTTGCTTAAGAGTTTTCATCCCTGGACAGCTGCCCCTTGGAGCCCTCAGAGAAATAGTCATGCAAAGTAGTATAGGCAGGACCTGGATAAATGTCCAGTCTCATCCTGGATCAGGATGAGACTGGACATTAGACCAAATATAGGGCGCTTTTACACGACCCCTAAAATCCGAGGCAAAGGGCTCCCAGATCCGGAGCTTAAAAATGTTTTCCCACCAGCTCCGGACTTTAAAAAACTTAAGTACGACCACGCCCACCTAAGCGCGTCCCAGCACACTTTTCAAGTACCTGGTCTCCGGAGCTGAAAAATTTCTGATGCGGATGTAAAGTAGTGAGTGCCGGCTCTCCTCGCCTTGTGTTTGTTTTTTTGTCCCCGCTGCCCCTTTAAGAGACAGGAATCATGACCGGCGCGGCTTCCACGGGCAGACGGAGGTGAGCCTGCATTTTTTCTCCGTTTTTTCCTCCCTCCCCTCACACAGACAGGAGCCAGGGAGTGCGGAGGGGTGGGAACGCAGGAAGAGCAACAAACCCCCAAGATCTCTGGTGCGAATTTAAGTGGCCAGCGGATCTTAGGGGTCGTGTAAAAGCGCCCTTACTGATAGTAAGAGCTGTTTGATAGTGAGACAGACTGCCACAGAATGTGTTGGACTCTCTTGTGTCAAAGGTCGGTTGGATGACCATTTGCCAAGGTTGCTTTAGTGTGGACATCCTGCGCTTGGAGAAGAGTGGTCTTTGTAGTTCTTTCCAACTCTGCAGTGTTAAGGTTCTGTGGTAGTTCACAGAGGTTCACAGAAATACAGTACATTGACTGGCTTCTTAAGGCAGGTGAACGGGTCTTCTTGGTGACTACACCTAGAACCCATCGTGCCTAATCTTTTGCTATTTTTCAGCCATCATGCAAACCATCCTGTGCAACAGAAGGCCTTTGGTTTGTCAATGACTTTAAGTTTTTTATTCATTGGATCCAACCTTTACAAAACTGGTATCTTTTTTAGAGCTGTTTAGGAGAATGTTTGACCATTAAGATGAATTGGCCTACAATGCCCAAAATTTCTGCATGGCCCAATTTTACAGGGTTTTATAGATATATTTTGTTAATAGCACAGAGTGCAGATGCATTTAATAAATTTAAGGCTTGTGTGTGTTGTGTCATTAGTACAGTCCTGACCGACTCTTCGTGACCCCATGTCCATGGGGTTTTCTTGGCAGGAATGCTGGAGTGATTTGCCAGTTCCTATTCCATGCGCCTACAGCACCTGGTATTCCTGACCCTGCTTAGCTTCCAAAATCAGACGAGATCGGATGTGCTTAGGATAAATAAATCAACAAGCATCAAGTGAACTTCCAGTTTGCTCTGGAACAGTGCAAAGCTAGTCAGTCTGGATGACTGAAGTAAAGGAGGGGGAAATATTTATTTATTTATTTATTTATTTATTTATTTATTTATTTATTTATTTATTTATTTATTTATTTATTTGTTTGTTTGTTTGTTTGTTTGTTTGTTTGATTGATTGATTGATTGATTGATTTCATTTGATGAATCCTAAGGGCCACTCTGGGCAGTGAACAGCAAATATATTATCCCTAGTGTTCTCTGTGAGGCTGGAAATGCTTTTGTTTTAGAATCCCAATGCAATATTGGCAGACTGGACAATGGAGCTGGGGGGTGGGAAGAAGTCTGAGTAGCAGGCCCAGCACTCGGACTGACTCAGGAGAACTGAAACCAGAGCAATTAGGATGGATGATAATGGATCATGAATCAGCACTGAGATGCAATACAAGAGCTTGAAAGGCTAATGGACAGCATTAGCTGAAGTTTCATGTCTATGTTCTGGAAACTAATTTTGATTTTACTTTTCTCTGAGTAGTTCTTAGCTGATGTGCTTTATACAATTCTGGAAATTGAATAATAAACAGATGGAAGCTCTTTATTGAAGCCTTGGGCATTTTCCAGAGAAGAATGAGTTTGCACACTGCTGGTGCTTTTATATCATAAAAGGATGGAACGAGGGTGCAGAATGCTGCAAGATGAGAGGCATTCTATAAAATACTCCACAGAAGTTGTATATGTCATCTCTACAGAAGGAAAGACATGCTATTTGCAAGGTTAAAACTAGGAAGATAAACATCAAGAATATATAATTGCCATCCTTTAGGGTCATCTAACAAGCCCTGATGCTCTCTTGTGACCTTTCTGTCTGGGTATAATTAAGAACATAAGAAGGGCCATGCTGGATCAGGCCAAAGGCCCATCTAGTCCAGCTTTCTGTATCTCAGAGTGGCCCCACCAAATGCCTCTGAGAGCTCACAAGACTAGGCAGCCGTCTCCTGATTCCACTCCCCTGCATCTGGCCTTTGAAGTGCCCTGTTTTTAATCCCTGGAGATTACACATCCCTAACATGGCTTGTAAGCTATGATGGACCTTTCCTCTAAGAATCTTTCCCATCCCCTTTTGAAGACATCCAGGCCAGATGCCATCACCACATCCTGTGGCAGGGAGTTCCCAGACCCAGACCAACAACATGCTGGGTAAAGAAGTATTTTCTTTTGTCTGTTCTCACTTTCCCAACCCACAATTTGAGTGGATATCCCCTAGTTCTGGTATTTTGTGAGAGGGAGAAGAGCGTCCCTCAATCCACTTTACTCATGCCCTGCATATTTTTTTATGTCTCAATCATATCCCCCCTCAGGGGCCTTTTTTCCAGACTAAAGAGCCCCATATCCCTTTCCTCATAAGGGAGGTGCTGCAGCCCAGTAATCATTTTAGTCACTCTCTTCTGCACCTTTTCCAGTTCCACTATGTGATGCAGTGACCAGAACTGTATGCAGTACTCCAGGCGCGGCCTAACTATTGTTTTGTACAATAAAGCAAAGTGTTTAGCTTATTAGAGGTGGGCACGAAACAGAAAACCCATGGTTCGGGTTCAGGTTTTGAGCCGAACCGGTTCGGGTCTGACTTACTGGCAGCAGGGGCGATCCTGGCCCTGGCGGCAAGGGCTTTTTGAAGCATTGGCTTGGGGCCAGTTCTCGTTTTTTGCTTTGTTTGTTTGTTTCTTCAAGCGCCAAACGCACGGCCCCTGGGGCAGGGTCAGCGCTGGCTCTTTCCCCCCCCCTCCTTTATTTTAGAGCACCAACCCGGCTACCCCTGGGGCTGGGTCGGTGCTCGTTTTATTTTTTTAATTTATTTTTTGTTTTCCAGCACTGACCACATGGCTCCTGGGGCGGGGTCAGTGCTGGTTATTATTATTATTATTATTATTATTATTATTATTATTATTATTATTATTATTATTATTATTATTATTATTATTATTATTATTATTATTATTATTTAAAGCACCGACCATGCAGCCACTGGGGCCGGGTCGACGCTGGTTCTTTTTTTTTTAAGTGCTAACTGCACGGCCCCTGGGGACGGGTCGGCACTCGTTTTATTTTTTTAGTTTATTTTTTTGTTTTACAGCGCTGACCTGGCCACCCCTGGGGCTGGGTCGGCGCTCCTTTTTTTTTTTTTTTAATACAGCGCTGACCGCACGGCTCCTGGGGACGGGTCAGTGCTGTTTTTGTTAATTATTATTATTTCTTTATTTTAGAGTGCCATCCCAGCCACACCTGGGGTCGGGTCAGCGCTCCTTTTTTTTAAAGTGCTAACTGCATGGCTCCTGCGGACGGGTCGGTGCTTTTTTAAAAAAAATATTATTATTTTTAAAAGTCCTGACCATGTGGTCCCTGGGGCCGGTTCGGCTCTTTTTTTTTTTTAAACAGCCCCAACCGCATGGCTCCTGGGGCCAGGTCGGGGCTGTTTTGTTTTTAAAAAGCACCGGCCACGCGGCCCCTGTGGCCGGTTCGGCGCTGGTTCTTTTTATTTATTTATTTATTTATTTATTTATTGTAGAGCGCTGACCCGGCCACCCCTGGGGCTGGTCGGCGCTCTCCTTTTTTTTATTTGAATTGGGGGGGGGGGGGGGGGGTTAAAAGTCCCCAGGCCTACCTTCCCCACCAGTACCAGGAGGTCTGCGGCGATGAGGACAAGGTGGTGGTGGGGAACAAAAAAATGAAGCGAATGAAACGGAAATTTTCGTTTCGTTTCGTTTTTCTTTGATGGGTTGGTTCATTATTCATTTTGTTAGCTAACAAAACGAATAACGAATAACGAATAACGGAATGAATTAAAAGTTCATTTTGTGCCCATCTCTACTGCTTATATACCGCCCTATACCACTTCAAGTAGTCTCTGGGTGGTTTACAGTTTTAATTATAGTATACAGGCTACACATTGCTTCCCCCCCCAAGTAAGCTGGGTCCTCATTTTACTGACCTCAGAAGGATGGAAGGCTGAGTCAACCATCAGCCTGCTACCTGGGATTGAACCCCAGGTCGTGAGCACAGTTTTACCTGCAGTACAGGCATTGAACCACTGCACCACGGGGTTATAATAGCATTATAATGTTGGCTGTTTTATTTCCAATCCCTTTTTTTAATGATCCCTAGCATGGAATTCACCGCTTCTTCACCGCTGCCACACACTGGCTATATACTTTCATGGAGCTGTCCATCAGCACACCAAGGTCTCTTTCCCGATCCGTCATGGATAGCTCAGAACCCATGAGTTGATAGATAAAGTTTTGATCTTTTTGCCCCAATATGCATTACTTTACATCTTCCTACATTGAAACGCATTTGCCATTTGACAGCCCATTCTCCCAGTTTGAAGAGAACCTTTCCTCAGTTTTAGCTGTTCTTGAGGGGTTTTTAAGCAGATCCTGCATGGGCATCACTGGGGAGAGGTAAAAGCTTTCTGGAACTTCTCAGGAAGCCCGGCCATGGTGGCCTTGATGCCTTGCTCTTATGTACAACCCTAGATGTTCCTTCTCCTTTATCCCTTAATACCTTGCCATTACGTGCTACCCTAGAGATATTCCTTCTCACTGATCTACTTTTCTAGCAGAGTGTCTCTTAGCTGTTTAATAATTACTTTTCTCTCTCTAATCTCTCTCCCTTTTAATTATGTTCCAAGTCAAATTTCATGCACCATAGAGATTCCTCCCATGGAGTAGATTCCCAAGGAAATCGGCAGAATCGGCTCTGGAGTTGACTCTTCTAAATGCCTTGTTGCATTATCTGCAGCTTTTTGAATGAATTTCAGGTTATATTTGAAGTCCTTATACATTTTCTTGCCATGTGGTCAAGTCCAAAGCTGCATCCAAACTCTAGAATCCCATGTTATAATCATCTTCTCCTTTGATAATTAAAAACACTTTGATAAATACAAAGCTGGGCATAGTAGCCCTTTAATTTTTTTACTTGCTTAAGCACCAGCTCTTCAGTTTTGTCAATGCCTCTTTGTTCCCATAGGAAAAAAACAGCTATTATTCTGCTTTGCTCGAGCATCTGTGAGATGAAGCAAAGTTTGTGATTGAGACCTTTTTTGTCAATAGATTCTAGAGCCCTTTCAGTTAGCCAATACTGTATATTTATACAGTGGTACCTTGTATAAAGGAATTAATTCATTCCTATTGAAATTATGTTAAGCAAATTTTCCTTTATACAAATTTCCCATAGGAATGCATTGAAAACAGAGTAATCCCATTTTTATGTTGTATGGATTCACCCCATAGGCGATTATGTTAAGCAAATTTCCCCTATCTCTGGAATTTTTATGCTGTACAAATTTTATGTTATACAAACTGTTTGTTATACAAAGGTCCACTGTATTTGGCAACAGAGCTTTAAAAGTTGTACTGTACTGTTTTACTACCTGCCTTTTACTCTACAAGCATCCCTGTGCTCAGGAATGTTAAGTTTATTAGTTGGTTATGCTCAGTTCAAGTTTGTTGATAAGACTGAGAGACAATAACAGTCTAAGGCAGGCATGTCCAAACTTTGGACTTCCAGATGTTTTGGACCACAACTTCCACAGTCCTTTGTCATTGGCAATCTAAGCTTAGAATTCTGGGAGTTGTGATCCAAAACATCAGGAGGGCTGAAGTTTGGACATGCCTGGTCTAAGGCCACCCAGGGAGTGTCTTGGCTCAGTGGGGACTTGAATGGGTATCTCCCAAGTCAGAGTTCAGCATTCTAACCAGGACAGTGTTGAGTCTGATTGAAGGGCAAAGGTGGCCTTCTTGGTGGTTGCATCTAATTTACAGATATTTCCATCTTGGCAGGATATGTTGGCTCCACCTTTGTCAGTGCTTCTCCAAATGGAAAATAATTTTTTTAGGCAAATGTTTGCTGTGTTCATTTTGTCTAATGTTTTGTGTGTAGTACTTTTCTATCTTTATTATATTGTTACTGTTTCTGCAATTGTACTGTATTTTATGTGTGTGTTGTGTCATTACAGTCATGACCGACTCTTCATGACTCCATGTCCATGGATTTTTTTCTTGGCAGGAATACTGGAGTGGCTTGCCAGTTCCTACTCCAGGCACCCTACAGCACCTGGTATTCCCTGGTGGTCTCCCATCCAAGTACTAACCAGGACCAATCCTGCTTAGCTTCCGAAATCAGATGAGATCGGATGTATTTTATAGTTGTTATTAATTGTTGTTAGCCATCCTTAGTACACTTCCATTGATTTGATTTGATTTATAGCCTGTGTTTCTCCCTTAAAGGGAAAGCAGATTACAAAATAGGTAAAAGACAAAAAATAGCTAAGAAATGCAATAAATGACATTATTTAAAAGCAAATATGTGTATTATATCCCGTTAAACCAATGATCTGAAAAAGTATGCCTATGTAGAACTTAAAAATTCTGCATCCCTCATTAAGGCTCTTGGGTACTCTATCTGTCAGTTTCTAAAGGCCTACCTGGAAAGAAATGTCTTTACCTGCAGAAAGACCTGGGTGGGAACAAAAGGAGATATTGCCCTCTCCATGCTTTGTCCACCAGGATATTCCATCTTACATCAGTGTAGACTGGTAGGGCAGGGTGGTGGTGGTGGAGCTGCCATTGTTATAAATGAATGAATTAATGAGTGAGTGAGTAAGTAAGTAAGTAAATAAATAAATAAATAAATAAATAAATAAATAAATAATGTGTGGAGCTTGAGATGTGTGCAGAAATCTCCTTGGTTTTAGCTGCCATTCAGGGGTGGTGAGATCCATTAACTAGATGTGTTTGATGCTCTATTTCCTTAACTCATTCATTATTTGCTAGCACCCCTTGACATACTGTACTTCTGGGGGTACATTTCTTTTTTATTGCAAACATCACCAACCAGAAATGATGTTTGGGAGGAAGAAAGGGAAGCAGAACCTGGAAGGCTTTGGGAAAGAATTTCACAACCAGCCGCTGATAAATACTTTCTCTTGTTTTCACAGTGCATGGCAGAGCACCAGAAGGGCAAAAGACCAGATTTTTAAAAAAAAAAAAATACACAGGAGATGTTAATAAACCTGCAAAACTTTGGCTTCTGAAACTTCATCCCAGTTTGTTGTTTGTTTGTTTGTTTGTTGTTTGTTTGTTGTTTGTTTTTTTGCACTGGAGCTGTCAGCATTGTGGAAGATTTTGTTGAATTTTTGGGGAAAGGAAGGAAGGAAGGAAGTTTCCCTAGCTCTGCATTGTCTATATACCAAATATATCATGGAGTATTTCTCAACATATATTTTCTGTGTAAGAGCCTTGCCTTAGCTCCTTCTGAAGCTTATTTGTGGCACTACTAGAGGCATGCAATATACATGAGGAACCCAGTGGAAAGTTCAGCCCAGGTCAGTTGCAAAGCTGCTGCCATCATTAGCAATTCCTTCATTCATGCTTCAGACAATGCACATAGTTTTACATAGAAGAACGGACCTGACTACATTCCTATTCCACCCAGAGTAGCCTTTGGGCTAGATGGCTGCAGTATATTAAATAAATAAATAAATAAATAAATATTCCTCTGTTGCTCAAGAAATGAAAATTGTACACTCAAATGTCGTTGTGTCATTTACTTTTGCCAATAAGCTTATGCTATGGCATTATTTTAATGGAGATGGCAGGAATTGAGGCCGTGACCCTATTTGCTTGCAAAGGATGTGCTCCTTGCTTGCAAAAGATAACTCCTCCTCCCAAGAATATAGGTTTAGATCTATACAGAAAATGGCTTTAGGTTGTAATCCTGTCTTCAGTTAAGCTGCTTAAATGCTCTCTGTGAAGGCCATGGGATTTATGAAGTCGGTCTGCAAATACCAGCCATTGTATATTGTCAAATGTACAGATTCCCATTGCCCTCGTGTGCTTAGATGTGCCTGTACAAACAGGAAGGCACATTAATATATCTTTTCTGTCCATCTGCGCTCTTTGTTATTTTTGGAATTTACATTGGAGTCATTCGGATGTAACTAAGTAGAATTTATCATTACATGAATGGAACCTTGATTTCATGCTTTAACTTCCCTTTTTAGCTGGCCATTATTTTGAGTAAGAGTGCAGAATTTGCTAAGCTAGGACAGTTGTCTGTGCAGGGGGGGAAAGCAAATGTTAGTGCGGCTTGCTCCTGTTATCTTTTACTAGTAGGAATGAAGGATGCCCGACATGATGTGGTGGACAGAGTTATGGACTAGGACTCAGGAGACCTGGGGTTCAGATCCCAATAGGGCCATGGAAACCCATTTCAGGGTGGGGTGCAGGATTGGTAATCACATTCCTTAAATATATCACTTACCCTTGAATTTCCAATTAGAATCACAAAAAGTCAGTTCCAGCTTGAAAGCACATAATGCAATAGGAGTAAACAATGGGGTGAAATGCAGTGGTGATTATTTTTTTTAATATTAAATGCTTCCTATCTCACTGTCTCAAATCCCCCAAAGACATCCTCCACTTGAAAAGGATCTCTATGGAGCGCCACCTGCCTCGATGCCCTAAGCACACCCGATCTCACCTGATTTTGGAAGCTAAGCAGGGTCGGTCCTGGCAAGTACTTGGATGGGAGACCACCAGGGAATTCCAGGTGCTGTAGGCGCCTGGAGTACCATGTTTCCCCCAAAATAAGACATCCCCCGAAAATAAGACCTACTTACAGTTTTGCCTCTCGCTGAAATATAAGGCATCCCCCTGAAAATAAGGCCTCCCCGGTAATAAGATAATAATAAATGTGTACTGTATTCTTCTTCATGGAAAAATAAGACATCCCCTGAAAATAAGTCCTACAAAAATTAATATAAGACACTGTCTTATTTTCAGGGATACACTGTAGGAGCTGGCAAACCACTCCAGTATTCCTGCCAAGAAAACTCCATGGACATGGGGTCACGAAGAGTTGGTCACGGCTATCACAATCTCTCTCTCACTCTATCTCTCTTTCACACACACACACACACACACACACACACACACACACACACACACACACACACACACACACACACAGCCCCATGAGGTGAAATAGAGTTGATAGGAAGCTTTCGGTTAAATTAAATACTCAATGGAGATTGCTGGGGGGATGAGAGCACAAAGAAGTATGCATCTATTGAGATGCATATTGAGGTGTGAATACTAAATTGTAATCTGGCTCAGTCTAAGTTGGCATTCTGTGCTCTAATAGCAGTAAACGTGGGCAAATCTGTATGTTTACGGATTCTGAATTGGTCTTCTAGCACTGTGTGATGAATTAAAATACTGTATACATATACAGTGGTACCTTGCTTTACGAGCATAATCCGTCCTGGAAGCATGCTCGTAAGCCAAATTACTCATCAATCAAAATAAATTTTGGCATAGGAAATAATGGAAACTCAAATGATTCATTCTGGGGACATAATTTCCATTACAGTGGTACCTCGGATAACAACTGCCCCGGATAACGAATAATTCGGATAACAACTTTTTTTTTCTCTTTTCCGCCATCATCTTCTGCCTGTTTTTTCTTCTTCAGGGTTTTTAGCAATTGAGGTGCCATAAGGTTTCAACGTTTATCGTTTATTGTTATATTGTCGTGTTTGTGTAATCATTGTAATTTTCGTGTGGCTATTATAGCCGTTGTAAGCCGCTTAGAGTTCGCAAAGAATATAAGCGGGGTATAAATGCAAAAATAAATAAAATAAATAAATAAACTGCAAATTTCCGGGTATAGGGCTGCCTTTGATAATGAATTTTCCCTATGGGCTGCCTTGGATAACGAACCGCAATTCCTAGGTGTAGGTCTGCCTTGGAGAATGAATTTTCTCTATGGGCTGCCTTGGATAACGAATCTTCCTATGGGATGCCTCGGATAACAAATTTTCCCCATGGACTGCCTCAGATAATGAATTTCCAGCATGCATCAGTAAAAAAGTTATCCCGGGTGGCATTGCATCTCTACCTTTAAAGTGCACTTTTTAAAGAGTTTTGAGCAAAAAAAAGGTGTCTGTGCCTTTTTCCTAGGCTCCAGAATGGATTAAACGGTTTCCCATTCATTCCTATGGGAAACTGTGTTTCGCATAACGACGTGTTTCGGATAACGACTAACCTCGGAGAATGAATTACCGTCGTTACCCGAGGCACCACTGTATTTCCTATGGAGAAATTTGCTTTGGCAGGGAATCCTAATGTTCAGCTTTCCCCATTGTGGCTCATTCACCATTTTTAAATCTCCCTCCTGTTGCAGCGGGTGGACGCCCCAGCACAAGGAGGGAGATTTTTAAAAGGCAAATGCGCCAAAGTGGGAAAAGCTCTTTCCCCACTTTGGCATGTTCACCTTTTTGAAACCCCCCTCCAAGTGCTGGGGAGGACGCCCACCCCAGCACAAGGAGGGAGATGATGTCAAAAAGCTAAATGCCAAAGCGAGAATCCAGCTCCTCCAAGGCGAGCAGCGGTGGTGGTGGACGGGTGACCCGTGGTGCTTGTATATCGAGGCATCGCTCGTTGATCAAGTCAAAACTTTTTAGAAATTTTTGCTCGTTAATCGAAATGCTTGTAAACCGTGTTCGTTAACCAAGGTACCACTGTATTCTTTCCTTCGGGCTTCTATGCATAGGCAAAATAATTGGGGATTTAAAATTTGATACAGTACATCTGATCCAGTGAAGTACTTCTTTCCTACTATTAGACAAATTAAGACCAGTTATTGGTGCTATCTGCATGAATGTTTATCACACACATCCCTTGAAAATTGAATGAATCCCGCTATAAATAGTCTTTCTCTTTTGTAGGTCACGAGCCTGGCCTTGTACAGCTGGTAAACTACTACAGAGGAGCTGATAAACTTTGCCGCAAAGCTTCTTTAGTGAAGTAAGATCTCTGTCTGTGTTACGCTTGTATTTGTGTATGTGTCACTTTAAAACTATGTTACTCTTTTAAAATTTGACCACTAGCAGAATCCTCTCAGACAACATAGCCATATGGGGATTGCTAGTCCAAAAAAAGCCACAAAATATCTCTGAGTTCTGACACGTATATGTAGTAATATCATCTTTATTTTGTTTTGTTTTGTTTTCATTTTAACTATTGGGATGTGTTTGAGGGCAAAAAAAATCAATATTATCAATTTTATCACATACACAAGAACTACCAGTGGGCATACAAATAAAAATAATATGAGTTACGCATTTGACTAACAAAATAGAACATATGACTCTGACCTTTAGAATTACCAAGATTGTAAGACCATGTGGCCTTGTGACCATTTAGTGGGTCGTTAAATTTGAGAGAAAGTAGTTGGTGAAATGTCGCTGCTGTCTTATACTCGCTTGGTGTGAATAACTCGAAAGCAGAATTTAGTTGTGTTAACAAATTGTTTGATTTATTGTTTTAATTACAAAGAATCAGTCAATGTATGTGCATTGCTGGCCTTGTATGTATGTATTTAGAAAATCTTGTATTAATGTAGCCACAGTTTACCACATTGCCTGTATCCTAAACAATGGTTTATCTTAACTATGCATTGTCAGAAACAAGGCAGTCTCACAGTGCTTGCTTTGAAGCTGGTTTGTGAAGATTAATTTCTTTATTTGCCCATGTGCACAAAAGGCATAATCAGAGATAATCTGAGGCTATTCACAGGAGATTTATTAAAGTCACAGCAGATAAACAGAGAATAATATCCATGAAATGAAGGCACACCCTAAGGCAAATCAATTAATTTCTAACACAATACAATGCAATGATGAAATGAAAAGTGTAAAGCAGAGCAATCTATTAAAGTTCAGATGAAATAACAATCATGTAAAATTAGCCACAGTTAGCCCTTTTATAAAATCACTCTATTTCTCCCAACCTTTTGCCAGCCCTTTAGTTGAAGTGCACAATGTTCAGCAGTTTGGGGCCTTAAGACTGAGAAGGAAAACATAGAGCTACCTATTTTAAACAACAGCTTCATGAAGATTCACAGGAATGTGGAGAACTGATGCAGAAGGGTCGACATGGGAAACTCAGAAGGAAAGTATAACGCAAACTAGTAAAGCAAAGCAAAAGCAAAGTGTGCTGGTTGTATACCGCTCCATAGCGCTTAAAACAATCTCTGGGTGGTTTACAAGTAATTATGCAGGCTGCAAATCCCCCCTGCCGCCGCAAGCGGGGTACTCATTTTACTGACCTTGAAAGGATGGAAGATTCAGTGAACCTTGAGCCAGTTACCTGGAATTGAACCCAGGTCATGAGCACAGTTATAGCAGTAGTACAGTAGTTTAACCACTGCGTGATGAGGTTCAGTTTTCGCATAAACCATGCTTTAACATGAACTGATATGACTGCAGTGAGAGAAAGCTACACAATGGGTTGTCTCGGGAATTACCAACATTTGTGGAAATAGAGCATTTTTATATGAGATATCCCATGGATAATGGTTCAGTCATGAAGAGAAGAATGTCCATGTGTGAAGCAGCCCAAGAGTTACTTATGATGGCTCTTCTACAGGGCATGTCTTATGTAAGGCAGTTTCTGTATTTTAGACCCAGAAGTCTTGTTGCTGCTTCCTCCATACAACTGCATTTCCTTCACTATTGATCAAGTCTAGACATTCCAGAGTTAATGTCACAACACAGGGTTTTGAGGAACAGAATATACTGCATTTGATTTCAGGCACTTCTCTTTTATTCAGAATAGCAAAAATGGATGATTCTCCAATATGGACTGCACAATTTAAAAGATTATGAAATGCCCAGTACTCCTTAAAATATATATAAATCTTTTAAAAATAGATGAATATATAAATAATAGATATTAAAAATAGATAAATATCCCTTCAGAGAACTTGATTTGATTTCCCCTAAGAGTTCATCTCTGATTCAGCAAGAGAAGATGCTTGCGGGCTTGTTTTTACTGGATAATATGGAGTAGCATTATGTAAGCCCTTTAAGTGGCATCTGTATGCAACACATACATAGATATGCCTTGGAGCTAGATCATTAATTCAGCCTAGCATTTCTAAATGCCCATGACCTTTCCCTCTGAAGCCAAACTAAATCACTTGGTGATGTTGCCGTAGCTGTGTTCTCTTTTTACGATTGCGCTGTAATGCTAGATATCAAATTACAGTACAGTAATTGTACTGTAATTTCTCCTCCTAAAACTATTCCTCCTTTCTCCTCCTAAAACTATTGCTAAGTTTGGTGGTGCAAGTGTCAAAATGTCTGATGGATTACAATGTTCCTTGACCATGAACAAATTAACCTAAAATACAGTACTGTACTTAAAAATAAGCTTATTATTGTTTGGGATGTATCGTCTGCAATGATTATCAGGAGCTTCCACATTTTAGGCATCCAGTAGGGAAAGTGCATGTTTTCTTCCTCTTTCATTATACTAGAACTTAAGACTATCCAAAGAAGTGGAATGGTGGGAAATCCACCAGTCAGCTGTGGTTCTCTGTATACCCAAAATTCACACGTTTCAGAGAAGAGACGTGAATGTGTATGAATGAATCTTTTAGACAGCTTGCAGCATGAGGGTCTTGTCAAAATTAAGTTGACATGGAAAAAATAAATAAAATCTCTGTCCCCCCCTTTTTTTGTTTAGATTAATCAAGACAAGCCCCGAATTGGCAGAATCTTGCACGTGGTTCCCAGAATCGTATGTGATTTATCCGACTAATCTAAAGACTCCAGTAGCTCCAGCACAAAATGGGATCCATCATCTGATAAGCAACCCAAGAACGGATGAAAGGGAAGTCTTCCTGGCCTCCTACCAGAAAAGGAAAGAGAGTGGAGAGGGGAATGTTTGGATAGCAAAATCCTCAGCAGGTGCTAAAGGTTCGTGCTTAGTGGAACCCCTGGAGCCTGTTGCTTCTTAGGGCTTTCAATTCTAGATTGTAGAGATGCTAGATTACCGTGGTGGCTCGGAGACTGGCCTTAAATCAGAAAATCCCCAGTTCAAATTTCTCCTTTGCCACAAAACCATGGGATGACCTTGCCCCACCGGCTAGATCTTCATCTCATTTTCTGGGAAACTGGTGATAATCTTGCTGCCTTTTTAAACAAGCTTGTTGGAAGGATAACTGGAGGGAGGCCTTGGGAAATGTTCTCTCAAATAAGCTGTTCTGCTGTGTTACCTGCATTGCAACTCTTCTGATTTTCCCCGAATGCATAGCATGCTGCTGCTGATGTGTTGTATGGTGATACAGTTGTTTCCTGGACTTCATAATTCTCTTTCTGTGCAGAGCTTGCTGCTATTGTATTACAGTGGACCCTCGTATAACAAGCGGTTTGTTAAACAGAAAATCCTCCGAAAGGAAAAAAATTCCGGAGATAGGGGGAAATCGCTTAACAGAATCACCTATGGGGCGAATCCGTACAACAGAATAACGGTCATGATTAAGGATTAATCCATTTTCAATGCATTCCTATGGGAAATTTGTACAAAGGAAAATTTGCTTAACAGAATTTCATTTGAAACATATTAGTTCCTTTATACAAGGTACCACTGTACATTGTTTTCATGACTTCATTGAAGTCTAGAAAGCTTGAGTCTTATGTCTTCCCTAAAGCTGCAACAATGTCTAGGGATGGGACTTTGGTATTAGCCTGAATGGAAAATAATATGAAAGAGGCTCTTATTTTCCGTTCTTTCATTGATTTCTGAAAGAGAGACCCAAAACACAAATGATTCATATTGATGAGAGAGCGCAAAACAACTCTATGATTCTATGATTCTTTGATTCTATAAGAGGTTTATGCTCTTTCGTGTTTCCCTCTTTCATGTAAACTTTATTTCACCCTTTGTATGTCAAATGACTTGATAAATTTTCTGTCCAATAGGGTTACAAGGGCTCTTGCAAGGGCCCGTTGGTGTGATCAATGAGGGCTGTCAACAAATGAGGGAATGGGAATGTTGAAACTGTAGAAGGCCCTAGAACCCAGTTAGAACTGACTTTTTCCTGTTATTTATTTTGGAATGTTTATTATTGTTGTTGCTTTTGCCAAAACAAAATTCTAGATCTGGGTGGATTATTTCACCATCATTTCTTTTGCTACTGCCAGGCAGCCTGCCTATTCCAGTGTGCCTTCTTGGGACTATAACCAGCTATAGAGCCTGTCCCCATTACAAGGACATTAGTTATGCTGCTGAACATGCCCTCCATATGATGCTTGGTAGACTTTCTTCTTGAGGTCTGTAAGACTGGCTTTCATATTCAAATAAGTATCAGGCTACAAGACCTGAGTCCAGTTGATTATGCAGAACTAAAGGAAATCATTTAATTAATGGGATTTACATATGCATTATCTCCCTATAACGTATTGACTGTATAACCAGTAAGTTCAGTGGATCTTCTCTATATGCAGCTGAATTTAAACCAGTAGCCCCTTAGTTACTCTAGTCATTTTGTGTTGGCAAGCTTTCTGTTTAACTTGTTGGTGTGTTCTTTTCCTGGATAGGGGAAGGAATTCTTATTTCTTCAGAGGCTACCGACCTTTTGGATTTTATAGATAATCAAGGACAAGTACATGTGATTCAGAAATACCTTGAGAAGCCTCTGCTGTTAGAACCAGGTCATCGCAAATTTGATATTAGGTAATGTTAAAACTGTATTCACACTGAAAGGATTTAATAACAGGTAAATCTGATTTGGAAATTTGATACACAATTATTTTTTTATAATATTGTATTTTGCCTGCCTTTAGAAGCTGGGTGCTAGTGGATCACCAGTATAATATCTACCTCTATAAAGAAGGCGTTCTACGGACTTCTTCAGAAGCTTACAATAGTGCTAATTTCTTAGATAAAACCTGCCACTTGACCAATCACTGCATACAAAAGGAATATTCTAAAAACTATGGAAGATATGAAGAAGGGAACGAGATGTTTTTTGAGGAGTTCAGTCAATATCTCATGAGTGCTTTGAATGTGACTCTGGAGAATTCAATCTTGATACAAGTCAAAAATATAATAAGGTAATATTTTTGTGTGTACTAAAGAAGTATGTTGAGGACTCTTGTCAAAGCAAAACTTGCTTTTATTTATTGTATTTATACCCTACTCTTCCCACAGGAAACTCAAAGCAATGCATATTAGGCTACCTAGTTGTCTTATTTCTTTGTACCAACCCTATAAAGGGGTCAGAATAAGAGATGTCACCAGTGACCATTATGCCTAGAGATAATATTTACACCTAAACTCCAGTTCTATTTGAAGTCTTAACCCACTATACCATGGTGGCCATTGCCTCAGCTATTGTACCTGTACATTAATATCTCACTTAGCAGTCAAGATAAGCTAAAATTCAGCAACACCTAGGAAAGAGATCAAATATTACCTTTTGTTCATTCATTCACTTTTTCACACCTCTCATGAAATGGCTTTTCTTGGGAGGATTATGTCGAGATACTTTTCCATGTAACGTTTACTCTTGAAATGGGTTGAGCAGATAGAGTGGATTCCCAGTTGAATTTTCTTCCCTCGAGGGGCTGCACGGATCGCCAAGATTACCAAAATCCACAAAAAATAATAACGGGAAAAGAATAATAAAAAGAAAAGCCTAGAAGACCACTTCAAGTTATGAAACGAAGGCACAATGAGGTGTTAAATGTTGGGGGTGGGTGCCCTCTGACTTCTTTAAAAGGTGAATTTCAGCTTCTTGAGGCTTCTGGAAATCACAGTTCACCTGTTTTTGCCAGAAAAAGAGTGGCCAAACTGAGGGCTGGAGCCCCATAAAAGAACCTGAGGAAGGGTCTGCACTTTGGCCACCATTGTATGGTGAAATCAAGTGTGATGAAGTCTGCTTTCTTTGTTCTTCAAGAGATGAATAATTAGACAACAGTTTCCCACACTTGAAATGGGTGGGGTAGAAATACAATAATAAATAAATAAATAAATAAATTGTCCGATTTCAACTTCATGGTTTCAAATCCAGTGAAATTCAGATTTGTGTGGGCATCAGAAGCTTGGATTTCAGATGCTCCAGGATAAGGGTACTAGCAAAAATTGGAACTTTTAAAGAAACCTCAAAGTCCCTTGGGGGGAAAAACAGCTAGTTTGTAATGATCCTCAATTAAATAAGGCAAATGGAGTTGGGAAGACACAGATGCGCTGCAGAAAATGTCACCCCAGTGACTGGGAAAAAAGTCGATAGAAATGGGCACAAATCGCTTTGTGTCAGGTCGTCCTAAGTCGAATCCCTGCCTCACCGCTTCATGTCAGTGGGCAGCTACTGGAGGATGCAACGAAGAGATGTCTGCGCCCCTGCTAGGAATGGAAGATTGTGTGACAAGGAGGGAATGAGAACACATGCTGGTTTATGAGTAAGGGAGCCTGGGTGGGGGGTAAGTTGCCGCACCAACAACTCAGGACACACACACACACACCCCGCCAAGTGATTCATGCCCATGTCTAGTCTGTGATGATGACTGACCTCCTGGCCCCTTCAAGGATTATCAAATTCTGAATAAGAGTGAATAGTAGATAGAGGTTAAGCAGAAGTGAAAAGTCTTTGGCGATTCATATAATTTGGAGTTCCCAATTTCCAGAAATATCAGTCAGCTGCCTCATGGTAGAGAATCATGGGAGTTGTGGTCCAAAAGCTCTGGGTAATTAAGAATTCTCTATTCTCTAGTCACCAGTCTATCCCAGTTGCAGCAGTTGAATGGGACGTTATTGTGAAAAATAGGTAGATCTAGTTCATTTCAGTGCCTAGTTGAGAATATATTCTTGGATAGCACTTTCGTCTCAATCACACATTAAAAGTTGCTTCCAAAACCTTCGAGTTTAACATACTTCAATTGTTTTAGGGGTGGAAACTTAAAATACTTCTGATGCCTGATGGATGTGCCCTTGATTCTGTTCACAGAAGCTGCCTTATGTGTATAGAACCTGCTATCAGCACCAAACACCTTCACTACCAGAGTTTCCAGCTCTTTGGCTTTGATTTCATGGTGGATGATGACTTGAAGGTTTGGCTAATTGAAGTCAATGGTGCCCCTGCTTGCGCCCAGTACGTACACTTTTGTTGTTATGTACTGATAAACAAATAATGGTATATGTGAGTAATGCCACAATTTCCTGAAATTTTCTGTTCCAAAATTCTGGCAAAAAAATAGAGTGACATTCTTATTGGAGATACTATTATCTCACATTTCTTTTGAAGCAGGGACTACACAAACAGAAAAAAAGCAATCCTCTCCCAGGGGTGTGTTTCCTACATTGACAGGGGCTGGATTTAATGTTCCCTGGGGTCACGTCCAGCTTCCCAGATCTATGATTTTATTATTCTCAGAGCCATGATGCCAGATAGCTGCGTTCATGAACCCCAACACAGGTCCTTTGATTAATTTGAGTTGGAACGCAGGATCTCCTGCATGCAAAGCATTTACAGAATATGGACTGTTGAGAGCAGAGGAAACTCCATTTAGAATGAGAGACTATTGGAGTTCTGTTGACTTGTACACATGTGGAAGCACACAAGTGTCCTGTCCTTCCCTCTTGTCCGTGCAACATGGGGGAAAAGGCATCTCTATTAAAGGAGATTCCCACATGCCATGCATTTCTGATCCTTCCAAAATCTGCTTCAGGTCTTTCTCTGATGGAACAGCTGCAAACAAAAGTCACATAACTGTTGGCTAGAATCAAACGAAACTTTCTTAAAATAGAATTACTAAGTCCAGAGATTCCACACGTCTTTCTTGCCTTTTGATGAGCCATTTGTTCCTCAAGTTCTTGAAATATTTTTATACAGTACTTCATTCCTCTTCTCTCTTGACAACTGGAGTGGGATGATGCAAGCAAAAGAGGGTATGAATGCTTGCCGTCTTTAATGACAGCATTAGAAGAGGAAACAGCCAAATAAATCAGTCAGTGCATGACAAATTTATAGCAGCTTTATCAGCAAGAGTAGATGCTGACTTTCAAGCTAAACTGAAAGCTTGCTCGTCCACTGATAAAGTGTCATGGATGGACCTGACCTGTGGTCCATCCTCTGCACATTTTTCTCTATGTGTGTGTTTTCCATATGCTCCTAGATGGTGTTCTGCATATGTACAGTATTTAATCCTAACAAGAATTGAAAACCTTGTTCTGCTTAACAACAAAAACAACATTATCAGAAATAGCATCATCAGAGCTACCAAAAACTACAGCATTGGGAAGAGCATAAATACCATGCAGATCTATTTAACGGGTATTTTAGGTTAAAGCATGTATCTGTTATATGAGATCAGTAAAAGCGTTTATAATTTTATTGGCTGTGTTTGGTATTAACAACAACAGTAACAACAACAATGCCTCTTCTGTCTTCTAAAAACATTCTGAATCTGGCCTTAGATAAGTGTGGACCAGAAAATAGATATGAAATGAATAAGTAAGCACATTTTATCACCAGTTCATGATATTATCAATTTTCCCTGAATTTGATAACCACATCAATAATACATTATGTAGCTGAGTTTGAATATCAGAACCAACCATGGTATGGGTTGTTGAAGTCTGACTTTTTGCAGCTTGTGAAACCCTCTCTGTTATGTGGACACAAAATACAATCTGAAACTATGGCTTGTTCTTAGCTTATGAATGCTGGCTTGTTTAAAACAGCGCTGCAGTGAAGACTCTGCTCGTGACCTGAGTTTGATCCCAAAGGGCTCGGATAGCCAACTCAAGGTTGACTCAGCCTTCCAGCCTTCCAAGGCCAATAAATTGAATATCCAGCTTGCGGAGGGGTAGCCTGGATAATTAAAATTGTAAGCTGCCCTGAGAGTTCTTTTAAGTGCTATTGGGTGGTTCATAGCAACACACTTTAAGAACATAACATAAGAAGAACCATGCTGGATCAGGCCAAAGGCCCATGTAGTCCAGCTTCCCGTATCTCAGTGGTCCCACCAAATGTGTCTGGGAGTGCACGAGACTAGATATCTGTCTCCTGATACCACTGCCCTGCATCTGGCCCTTGAAGTACCCCAGTTTTAAGCTTGGAGATTACACATCTCCATCATGGTTTGTAACCTGTGATGGACTTTTCCTCCAGGAATCTGTCCAGTCCCCTTTTGAAGGCATCCAGGCTAGATGCCATCACCACATCCTGTGGCAGGGAGTTCCACAGACTACCAACATGCTGGGTAAAAAAAGTATTTTCTTTTGTTTGTTCTCATTCTCCCAGCCCTCAATTTGAGTGGATGCCCCCCAGTTCTTGCATTTTCTGAGAGGGAGAAGAGCGTCCCTCTATCCACTTTATGTCTCAATCATATTCCCCCCTCAGGCGCCTTTTTTCCAGACTAAAGAGCCCCAAATGTTTCAGCCTTTCCTCAATGTTTTAGCCTTTCCACTTTACCCTAAAACCAATGCTTGGTGTTTTTTTTCTTGATCTAATTTTAATTGTTCTCTTCTTGTTTTTGACTTTCAGGAAACTTTATGCAGAGCTTTGCCAAGGCATAGTAGATGTAGCCATCTCCAGCGTCTTTCCTCTTAATGACACCCCACAAAGGCAGATGCAGCAATCAATATTTATTAAGTTATGATATATATTTTTTCAACAAGCCGTCCGCGTACACACATGGGAGTGTTGCTACCTGTTGGAGAGGGGGGGAAAAGAAACATGGATTAATTGCTTCATTATGCTGAAAAGGAGGCAAAGACTTCAGATCATATTGGGGTGTCAGAAGAAGAAGAAAGTCCAAGATGAACCAACGTTTTCACATGAACTCTGTATCTGTTTGGGAAACATTTGTTTTAGAAACAATTCCTGTGTGACTGAAGCAAATCTCTCTGGGAGAACAAGAACAGTGTGTTATTTTTTCCCTTAAATACAAGGAAAATAAGGGATGTCATTGTTATTTTTCCTTCACTCTGACCCTTACCATATAATAAATTATTTTAGCAGTTGGTTAGTATCTATATCCTTCAAAGGACTTCATAGCTCAGAGGGTTTTTCCCCCAACTTAATACATGGGATTATTTTCTGATTTGTTTTCCACCTGCTGCAGCTTTAGTGCCTTAGCTTTGTTCCCAAATAACTTATTTTTATTCTTGATTAGTTCTGTAAGTTTTTTTTAAAAAACCTCTCCTGTTCCATGGGGTATTAACCATCCATTGGGAAACTGTGTTTTTATCGTATATGTAGGTATGTGTATGTGATTGTTTTCTAAAATACAAACGAGGAGCTCCAAGTGCAGTGAACTTGGCTTTTTTTCTCTAATAGTACAAGCGGGCACAATTTATAAACCTAATTGGTGAGAACAGACCCTATTCTCCATATCCTGTTGTATGATAATCAGTGGACAAGCCCTCCAACATAAGCAGTCCCCAGCAGGCAACTTAAAACGGGTTTGTTAAAATTGCAATCTTAGGAATGAAGCCCATAGCATATAATAACAAACATGCATAGTACAGTACTGGGCTGTATACCTGTGATCAGCTAGTAAGGCAAATGAGTAGCATTCAGCTCCATTGGGTCTAAGTTATGCAGTCTGTCTCTAATGCACTTTCTGTCCACTATTTTGTGGAATCCAGGACTTTTGAATCTAATAAGGCACAGGCATTGCAGAATATTTTCCTCAGTGCCGAGATTCAGTGCCATCAAAACATTCACGTCACCTCAACTCCAAAGCTGCTTGTGCTTTTAACTATAGCTGTCCTTTCATTGATTTTTGGGTGTGTGCATGCATGTTTAAACCGCCCCTCCCCCTTTCCTTCATGCTTTCCTTGTTTTTTCCTCACATTTCTTAAAAGAGCAAGGGAAGAGCTAGAAAGGAACATTATTTTCAAAGTGACAACAGAAGCTGCCAGTTGTTCATCTTTTTGCATGTCCGTTTACCATATTAAAAAGCTCCTGAAATCCAATCTTTAAAAGATCCCTGATCCTAGTGATTGTGGCCCAGTTCAGATCTCATAACCAGGCTGAGGTCCGGTTCATGCGTGTGGGCATGCGATTGTGTTCTCCCACCTTTGTACTTTGCACAGCCTGAGTCCATTCCTGGTTTTTAGCAACTGTGGTTTGCCGACATCTGAACTGAGCAAACTATGATTATCAACATCATGACCTGATTCGAAATTGCAGTTGGAAACCCAGACTAGAACATTGCTTGGGTATAAATAATGCCTCATGATAACCATGGCTTGTCCAGCTATGGAAACAATTTCTTTTCAAGGCAGCCAGATAATAGTGTGTCCAGAATGCTGGGCAGAGGCTTTCAGAAATAGGAAAACATTTGTTGTTTTTAATTGTAGCTCATACCACACTGGCTGTGAGGGAAGTCCACTTGCAGTGGGGTGTGGCTGAAAACCCTTAATCATTTTCTGATACTGTATTGACCCTTCCCTAAAACTTGGGCTGCTAAGGGCTAGCTTCTGATTATTCTTTTTCATGATCTGATTAGTTGCACATACAGGTCTTGCTCTTATGTGCAAGTTCAAAGATGATCTGTCAAAGAACCATAGTTACAAGTAAACACATGGTTCTTCCAGGTGATGTGTTTGACTCATGTTGGCTAGCTAGAATGTGCTCTAAACATGCCTTTTTAAAAAAGATTTTTTTGTTTCAGTCATAAACTAAACATCCTAGCAAGGTGGGGCGCAATAGGAAAAAAAATTAAAAATAACAATAGAGTTTATTTAGGAAAAAGTGTTTTGGTCTCTTAAATCAAGAGGTAGGCTGAATAATCTCATGTGTAATCTGTGTTGCAATTCTGTCTCTCCAAGACCTTTAATAAAGGAAAAGATGCTGATGAGATATTGACATCTTGATGCCATAAGTCTTTTCTTAAACCCATCTGATTCCAGTGGAACTTCATGTACAGAAATTGAGATTCACAGCCTTCGATTTAATATGTGGAATTTTGCAGTAAACTTTGCAGATATTGGTTGCTAGGAATGGGAAAGAACAGGCGAGCATTTTATTTTAAAAAAATAATACTTTAGTAAAACATTGTCACTTCCAGATGTCATTGAATGTTGCATGTACAGAAAGCAATGGGTTAAAAAATGAAGAGTGGGTGCAATTTGGTAATATTGCAAAGCATACAAAACTGAATAAGTTAAATGAGGATACCTCTCTCGAAGGAGCTGAGAATTTTATTATGGGTCTTTAGAACTCTTTTAGATGGAGTACAGTGGTACCTTGTATAAAGGAATTAATTTGTTCCAAATGAAATTATGTTAAGCAAATTTTCCTTTATAGAAATTTCCCATAGGAATGCATTGAAAATGGAGTAATCCCATATTTATGTTGTACGGATTCGCCCCATAGGCAATTATGTTAAGCAAATTTCCCCTATGTCCGGAATTTTTATGTTGTACAGATTTTATGTTATACAAACTGTTTGTTATACAAGGGTCCACTGTATTTGTTCTTGCCATTGTACCTGTTCTGTTGCTGTTATTAGTGTCCCTCCTGCCAGCCACATGCCATGGCATAAGATTTTTCTTGGCTCAACCTATGACAGTGACAAAACCATGTCTTTGTAGTGCCTTCCTGGGGCATGTGTCGTTACAGTTGTGACCAACTCTTCAGGACCCCATGTCCATGGAGTTTTCTTGGCAGGAATACTGAAGTGGTTTGCCAGTTCCTACTCCAGGCGCCTACAGCACCTGGTATTCCCTGGTGGTCTCCCATCCAAGTACTACCCAGGGCTGACCCTGCTTAGCTTCCGAAATCAGGCAAGATCGGATGTGCTTAGGGCATCTAGGCAGCTCCTGAGGCAGTTTATTTTTTTTCTCTTCATTTTGGAAATGAAAAGAGCTAATGGCACTTCCCAGTGGATGTTGATTTCTGCACGCAGGGTCTCTAGTCAGCTGTTTTGCGATAGGTGGTCATTTAAATTCAAACATGTACAGATGTAGGCAAAAACGTCAGTCAGAGAAGTTGATTTTTATATATTTCTGAAATAATTTCTTCATATTCCCTGAAGATAAATTGTTTTTGGGGAAGTCAGTGTTAAAAACATAGTTGGATGTGGATCCTGGTAAATTCCATGCTCTGTTCTGACAGGGAGAAAGGGATTATAATTTCTTCCTTTTCTAGAAATACCTGCCACATTAAGAGTTTTTGCTTGATAGGTTGGGATTAGAAAAAGAATTTTGGGAGACAGGGACCTAAATCCAGTGTTACACAAATGGTGCAGTTGCCAACACGACATCTCTATTCATTCCTGCAGTCCTCATGACCTGACATTTGCTTCAGGATTTCCTAACTGTCCTTGCCAGTGTATTTTTGAAGGGAGCACAGACAGAACTCCTAGCTCCCTCATCCCCTGCCCTCTGACAATGCCGGCCAGAGTCTGGCGAAACGTCAGGAAGAAAAACTTCCAGAACATGATCAAACAGCCCGAAAAACCCACAGCAGCCATCTGCTGAGCAGATTTGTTGCTGCTGTGGGCATGTGTGATTTCCCCTTCCCATGACTTCACTGAGACATATTTAGTTCTGTAAGTCCCTTCTGTGTTTGATCGCAGAAACAGATAGAATGCCAGCTATGCAGTTAGAAGTGGAAATTCCTTAAGTGTTAAGGGGTGTTTGGTTTTTCAAGACAAGCCTTTCATAGCTCTACAAGGCACAATCTTGCTTGTTTTGGGGTTCAGCGATTATTTATTTATTTATTTAATTTATACAACTTATATGCTGCCCACTACCCAGAGGTCTCTGGGTGGCTTACAATTAACATGAGCAGTTAAAACAAAACATTAAAATGTCAATGAAAAACATTTCAATCCAAAAAACACTAAAATTGCCCTCAGAACCCACAATCTATGTTATGTCAATTAAAAAACTTCTGGAACAGGAAAGTTTTTACCTGGTGCCAAAACGTCATCAACCTGGCTGAGGTCATTCAGAGTTATGGAGTCTGCTGTCACCAGTATGCTGATGACAGGCTGCTCTATCTCTCCTTTTCTACCTCTGCAACGGAGGCTGTGCGGACCCTAGACTGTTGCCTGTCCGCGGTCGTGGAATTGATCAGGACTAACAGGCTCAAACTCAACCCCGTGAAGACCGAGTTTCTGTTCCTGGGGGGGGGGTCCCCAGGTGGGTACAATTGCCCTCCTCCCAGTTTTTGGGGACTGACCCTCCAGCTGGCGGAGAGTGTGAGGAGTCTGGGCATTGTCCTGGATCCAAGCTTTGTCCCTGGAGGCTCAGGTGGCAGCTGTTTCCAGGGCAGCCTTTTACCAACCTAGGCTTATCGCTCAGATTCACCCATACCTGGACATGGATCCCCTTAGAACAGTTGTGCAGATGCTGGTGATCTCGAGAATAGACTACTGTAACGCCGAATAATGGGAGAGTCTGTCTGGTTCAGAAGAGTGTAGCGAATCGACATCAGGTTTTATTCTGAACTATACATGAGCGATGGGAGATGTTTTCTGTTTCCCAAGGTAGATGTGGAACCTTGAATTGTATCTGTCACATTTGGACTAAAACCCGGAGTAGATTCACTATCCACTCCGAGTCAGTGGTTTCCAGTAGGTTGCACCTCCCACTGGCCATTCTGATTGGAGATTCTGGGAGTTGTGTTTGTAAAGCAGAATTTTCAAGTTTCACCTCTCTGCCTACCCCAGTACAGTGTACTCTACACTTTCCTGTCATGTGGCTCTTGTGCCCTGCAGTAGGAGCCAGGAGTGTTGTCTGGTAAATTAAATAATGGCCACACCTCTTAGAGCTTGTTCGGCAACTCAACACACAACCCAGATTGTGATGGGAAATAAAAATACTGGTTGTGGAGAATGAGCTCCTTATCAGGGAACATCTTGACTCTATTTAACTTCTCATGGAAATTGTACTGTAATATTAATAAACTTCTGAACAAACTCAGGACTGCCTAGAACAGTGGCGGCAAACCTTCAGCACGCCAGATGTTTTGGACCACAACTCCCACAGTCTTTGTCAATGGTTATACAGGCTTGGAATTCTGGGAGTTGTGGTCCAAAATATCTGAAGTGCCGAAGATTCGCCACCATTGGCCTAGATTGAATGTTGTTTGGAAACCATTGTTTTGAGTAGTGTTTGGGAACATTTGGGCATGCAACTGTTTCATCCACATCACCTGGAATGAGCTGATGGAATATGGGAGCAATAGTTTAAAACATCTGGAGGGCCAAAGATTCCTTACCTCTGACCTTGAGCATATCCCTACAGGGATTCCTCAGGTCGCCATTGGGTCATCCATCTCTTGTTGGTGACTGGTGTGCATCTCTGAGAGGGGTCAGGATCCTGGCCCATCTTTTGCTGTTCTTTCATATGCTGCTGCTGTGTGTTGCTAACATCTTAATTTAAACACTTTTTTAAAAAAAATGATTTTCCACTCACTGTCATTTCCCTCCACTAACTCAAGCATTTTCTATATTTTTGCCCTAATTAAAAAAACTTGGTATAAAGTGTCACTTTGGTAGCTGAAGAGGCAATGTGTGAAAATCAACATTTCCCTGAATGATGGATCTTTTGTGCTAGATCCTCACATAAGCAAATAAATTATAGTGATTCAGTGATTCAAAATAAAGAAGACATATTCTGTACATTTGATTAATTTATCATTAAGGTTACTTGGATGGGTGACATGTTTTTGTAATTATATTTTCAAGATCATTAAATACACTATTTTGAATGTTAGAGAACGTGATGAGATATGAATGATGAAATATTTGCTAACTTTTAATTCTTAGGGATTGCTGTGTTTATCTATTGCACAGAAAACATTAGAACCTTTTGAAAGTTGAAGTGCTGGTAAGTTTTATTTGGCACAAGTTTTTGTTGACTCTACCCCACTTCTTAAGATGCTGTCCTTTAACTAGATCCTAAAATATAATTTTCACATACGCTTTGTATGAAATAAAGCAGCAAACAAAATGAGAACAGATACTTTTATGAAGAAGTTTCACAAATGCAAAATCAGAGTGAATAAAAATCAAAAGCTTTTTAAAAATCAGAATGATTTAAATCATGATTTTAAAATCAAAAATCCATTTTTAGAATCATCAAAAATCTGATTTTTGAATTCAAAAATGTAATTTAAATCACAATGTATCGTAAATCAATTTTAATCAAATCTACTCTGGAAGAAAGTGTTTTTTTTAATTTTTTTTTTTGCAAAATTGGACTTTCTTCCTATATCAGTGAAGACCCTTTTCTGAGAGCTTAAATAAATTCCATTCCTCTCTCTCCCTCTTATTTTTTCCTATTTATTTTTAGGAAAGCTTTATTTAAGAAAATCAATATACTGTAGCAGATGTACTTTGTTTAAAAAACTTTAAAGGGCTGTAATCTTTTATAAGGCACTGTATCACCCATTCTGATATTTGGATATGTACTTTCTACAGTATGAGTCCTTTGTTTTTTAATCTGGTGCAATGTATACCAATTGGCATTCATTACACTGTTGAAATGTTTTTGCTGACAGATTTCTCCAGGAAAAAATTGGAACTTACAACGTGCTGAGTAAACTTTCAAAGCAATAAGTGTCAAATCAAGTCAAGGACTGAGGGGTGAATGCCTATGTTCTCAAGAGCAGGCAGCATGTACATTTGTTCTATAAGAAGACTGAAATGTTATACAGTAGATATTGGCAAGAAAAAATGGTTTTAAATATGGAACATGTTTGCGAGTGAATGAGCGAACATAATACTTCAAGCATCATTTTTACACTTGAAAGTAACAAAATCTGTTTTTGTGTCCCTGTCCATGTCTTGGTTTAGAGACACGTTGTCCACTTATAAATAAATAAAAGGAAAGCCCTAACATTTCATAATGATGCCTGTACTGATCAGCTGACAACTATGTCTTGAGTTGGTGAATGGCGTAACTTTACTTTGTCTAAATTTAGATTTGGTGCCTTGTTGTTAGTTTTAACCTCCTGAGGATCTCTGCTCTGAACTGTGGATTCATTCAAGTTGGATTTGACCACTGGTCAGCACAGTTTCACTTTCTATTATTGGAGCACACCTCATTTTGAGTTGTGGCCATCATGAATTCCCACACAGCTATCTAAATATATCTCTCCTTTCCAAAAACACAGCGCAGTTCAACATTTATGTTCAGTCTTTTTGTCATCAGGGAAACTTCCTCACATACTAACTTTTCTGCATTGAACTTCAGTGTCTTGTAGAGGATTTTGGAATATATTTTAAGATGTACGCTCAGTTCCCTTCAAGGCAATGGTCTGTAATGTTAGTGGGGATTCTGAGCTTGATGTACTGAACATTTTCATACAGTTACACATAGTGATGGAAGCTATGCTTTCAGTGGTACACTTAGCATTTATTGAGAAGTGGTGTGTTCTTGAGATGTGAAAGACATATGTTTGTCCTAGCATGTGTTTTTTTCCACACCCCTGTTTCTAGTGTTTTTGCATCCGTTTTCTGATTGGTTACCAGTAAGTAAGCCCTGGTTTCATGTGCAAGTCTGATTGCTGAAGTATGCATTCCCACTAAAAATCCATTGACAGAGGGAAAACTCAAAGCACATATTTCCACTACCGGTACTTGCTAATTGTATCCCCTATTACAGTGTTTGGGAACCTATGGCATGGGTGCCAAAGGTGGCACTTGGAGCCCTTCCTGTGGGCACCCAACATCACCCCTTCACAGCCACTTGTATTCGGGTTAAATTGCTATATTGGCACTTTGCAAAAAATCATTGGGTTTTGAATCACAGTTTGGGCACTCGGTCTCTAAAAGGTTTGCCATCACTGCCCTATTATGTTGACCATCAGTATTTCGTAAAATTTTATTTGGGAGTACTGTATGCTTTTCTGTTTGGAAGTAATGGGCCAGCACATTTCCTTTCTTTTACATCTCTCCTGCAGTTCTTGTACCCACCTCAAATATTTTCTGAAGAATCTCCAGTAAAATCTCCTTGGTAAATTTTGGGAACATGTAGGTCTGAGAGCTTTTGTTTTGCCAGCTGTGGCCAGTCTGCTGATGGAGAGGCCTCATCGACAACAGCCCAACTTTATCATATTTTTTTATAGAAAATACTGAGGCAAGATTTGAAAGATGGCAACGTTGAAACAGAAACTCTTCTTAAATGGAAGTGTTATTTCAAATAAAAGGCAGGCAGAAACAACAGGTGAGAGAATATGTTGTTTTTGGTATGGTGTGATACCTATCTACTAAGAAACAGCATTCACAGAGTTCTGTGGGATTTAGTCCCAAATAAGTGTGTGTACTGGATTTCATCTGAAGGATTAAAATTTATTTTAGTCCCACCTATGGCAGACTCATTGAAACAAACAATAAGTGTTCCATAGCAAGAGATTTTCATTTCAACTTGCCACTTTAAAGTGTGATCATGATTGGATTAAGCTTGTAGGCATAAAATGTAGATGCATGAGCTAGGGAATAAGACCCATTGTACTGAGACATATTTCCTAAATAAATGTAGGCAAAATCCCACTATTACTCCATGGCTCCTACCCTCTCACATAGTTTCTCTTGATTACCCTTATTGCCCTTCTGTTCCCCTGTTTAACATTAAGGCTGCTGTGCTAAAAACCATTAATTGTGTCCCTGCTGTTACAAAGGTTGGCAGGCAGATTATTACAAATATGTTACTACTGCTTACTGACTGGAGTCTTTAAAATTAAGTATGTATGAATGGTCAGAGTATGTCACCTCTGAGCACTGTCTGTTAAAAGAGTTAAAAGAGTTCTGTACAGTATAAATAACGGCTGAAAAGCTGCATCTCGGGTGTTGTTTGAAGTGGGCTGTGGATTGCAAGATCTAAAACCACCCTGACCTGATATATGCAGCATCTAAAGTCACGTCATACCAATTTTGTTTGTCTTCAGAAAGTTGTTGTGTGACTGTGTCCGTCGATGTCTGACAGAACACGTGACTGTAAGCAGTGCATGGTTTGCTGTCGTTTGTATTCAACTTCTTCTAAGCAGATTAAAAATCTAAAAGAGGATTTTATTCATTATCCGTTTATGTGTGCTTCTTGGGGAAAAAAACATACACAGGAGCACCGGTACATACACAAATGTAACTCAGCAACTTAACACTTCCCAAGATCCTAAAAGACTAGGTGAATCTCATGTGCAACTCTTGCAAATAGCTAGACAGGGTAGTGCCTCAAGGTAGAATAAGATTATAGTTAAATACTGAGTGCTTCGTAGAACAGAATAAAGGCCCAGGTACTGAACAGCCTCTTGCAAGTCATGTTTTCCAGCAACACATCCTGAATACTATATTTCATCCTATTTTAGCCTCTCTTGGTATTATAATACTCTTCTGAACCTTGCTCTCCAAATAGTACAGTAGTCCAGAAGTCACAGGTCACTTAAAACAAACTGTAAAGGCAATCCTTCATCAGAAAAAGGGTAAAAAAAATTCAGGAGGAAACAATTGGCAGATCCATAAGGAGCCAAACCCAGCTTATTGAGACAAAAAGGAAACCAACTGGTACCTTTTGTTCCACTCTATTTCATATGAAATTTAAAAATTCTTCAAGTGCCATGTCCTCGTAGAACATTGGTGATCAGTAGCATGATCTGGTTTTTATAGCTATTCTAAATAAAGGGGAGGGGCGTGGTGGCTCAGCTGGCTAGAGCAAAGAAACTGTCAGCAGCAAAGCTGGCAGCTCAGCAGTTCGAATCCCAGGTGCAACGCAGCAGAGTGAGCTGTCGTAAACCACAGCTCCTGCCAACCTAGTAGTTTGAAAGGATGTAAATGCAAGTGGATAAATAGGTACCACCCTAAAAAGTGGGAAGGTAAACAGTGCTCCCTGCACAGAAATGCATTTGGCCATGCCGACCACATGACCACGGACTTGCACAACACTGATTCTTTGGCTTAGAAAAGATGAGCCCCACCCCTAGAGTCAGACATGACTACCATGGGGGGGGGGGCTTTACCTTTACTACTCTAAATAGAGAAGCTGCGCTCATTGCAAACCATTGGCTTAAATTTTTCACCCAGAATGTTCTTCTATGCCCCAGGCCACACTTCCCATCTATTTTTCCTTGAAGGATAACTTGCAGAAGATGGTATTTGTTATTGTACATTATGTGATGGAAATTTCAATTTTCTTCTCTTCATGGTATTGATCATTTCTAGCTTTTTCTTCATATCTGTAATACGGCCAGATTACTGACTCTAGCATCTTCTGAATTCGTCTGTACGCCCACATCTCAAATGCTTCCACCTTCCTACATAATGCGTCTGAATTTAAAGCTCCCATCTCTGGTTTCTTGATAGATAAGACTTGCATGGGCATCACGCTCAGGGCAAGGCGAATATGCCGCAGCATTTATTTCCCCTGTCATCCAACAATCTTCCCGATTTCAATTTTGTAAAACAAAATTCTGACAATATATATGGGTTTTTAGAGCTAGATCATCCTATCTCTTTATCCCTGGGTCTTCGTTATTATTATTTTCAGTATTTACTGCTCTATAAAGAGATCAGCAGAAGCGGGGGCAGAAGCAGGAACAAAGGACATAAAGGGGGATGCTGTTTGCTTGAGGCGGGATCAGAGGAAGTGAAGAAGGAAAGAAGGAAGGGGGGGGCCTCTGGGCTTGAATGCGAATAGCATTGCACTCAATATCAACGGTGAACTCCCAGATCTCTGTAAAGCACTGATTGCGATTTCTGATGTGATCAGACTGTGAAGATTCTCAGTCATCCAGGTGAGTTTATCTGACGTTGAGTCATGGCAACTGGACTTCTATTCCTTGAGCGATTGAAACGTTTCGAACAGTTTGACTAACGAACACAGACGAAGCTGTTTAGGTGAGCAGCGAAACGTTCCATCTTTCACGAAAAAGAAGTCCAGTTGCCATGACTGAAGCTCCAGATGTGATCAGACTGCAAATCAAATTTCACCCAAGGAGAACCACGGTGGCCTAAGCATCTGTCTATTTTATTCGTATCTCTATAGCTCAAGTATAGGTTGGGGGGAAGGGGGACGAGCACACTGCATGCCGGGAGGAAACGCTCGTTTTTCTCCACCACCTCTTTGAACTACAACTCCCAGCAACCCCCGGGAGGAAATGCGTAAATGGGGGGCGGGCGGGGAAGAGGAACGAGGAGGAAAGCGTGCAAAGGTGTTTCAAGCATGGATGCCGCGTGCAAGTGGCGGGACCTGCCGCCTTCTCCCAGCCTCGGGAACCTCACGGCGCCGGATTACGCCGTGCCCGGGGAGTGGCAGCGGCCGGCTTTGCAGGACATCGCCCGGGCCCACATCGAGTCGTTCAATTTCGCCGTCGGGGATGGGCTGCTCCGGGCGGTGCAGGTGAGGGACGGGGAGAGACAGGGAAGGGAGACGGAGGCTGGGCGTGAAGGTGAACCGGGAGGGTCTGCAAGTGGTGGTGGTGGTGGTGGTGGACTCAGTTAAGGAGGATCTGGGAAACAATAAACAAACAAACAAACAAATAAATAAATAAATAAATAAATAAAACCGTCCAGAGTCCTTTTTAGAAATTGGTGCGATCTATAAATGCATAAATAAATAAATATATTTAAAACGTTCTATCACAAAAAGTTTAGTAAGTTGTTTTTAAGAGTACTATAAAGAGTTGTTTTTAAGAGTACATTGCTGCCATCCGGACGGAGATATAGATACCCTTGTATAACAGCTTGTATAACATAAAATCTGTACAACATAAAAAATTCCGGAGATAGGAGAAATTTGCTTAACATAATCACCTATGGGGAAATCCGCACAACATAAAAATGGGATTACTCCATCTTCAATGCATTCCTATGGGAATTTGTATAAAGGAAAATTTGCTTAACATAATTTCATTTGGAACGAATTAATTCCTTTATACAAGGTACCACTGTACTGAGGGCGAGAACAAACCATCTCAAAAATAGCTTCTTTTTAAAAGCAATATTGGCCTTAAATGGATATTCTGGACTTTGAAGTCAGTTTATTTTATATGTTATATTGTATGTCTTGTAGCTGTTTTTAAATCTATGTGGTATGTTTTATATGAGTTGAATATAGCAACCGTGAAGTTTCGTTGTTCCTGCAAGGGGGCAATGACAATAAAGATTGTTGTTGTTGTTGTTGTTGTTGTTGTTGTTGTTGTTGTTGTTGTTCCTTATAGACCATTTCCTTGCCTGAGGCAATTTTGTCTTATCATTTTCTCTCTGCCTTTTGCAAAACATGCAGGTAGAAATACCCTAAAGCCTGTTGCTGAGCCAGAGGTTGGGAGTTTGATTCCCTCTTGTGCCTCCTTGACAAAGGCTAAATTTAATGATCAATAGGGTATCTTCCAGTGCCTCCTAGACAAAGGCTAAATTTAGGGATCAATAGGGTATCTTCAGCTCTCCAGTACGATGATTACAAACAATAGTAAGGCTGCACCTGGAGTATTGTGTACAATTCTGGTCACCGCATCTCAAAAAAGACAGTGGAACTGGAAAAGGTGCAGAAGAGAGCGACTAAAATGATTACTGGGCTGGGGCACCTCCCTTATGAGGAAAGGCTAAAACATTTGGGGCTCTTTAGTCTGGAAAAAAGGCGCCTGTGGGTGGATATGATTGACACATACAAAATAATGCAGAGCAGGAGTCAAGTGGATAGAGGGACGCTCTTCTCCCTCTCACAAAATACCAGAACTAGGGGACATCCACTCAAATTGAGGGCTGGGAGAGTGAGAACACACAGAAGAAAATATTTTTTTACCCAGTGTGTTGTCAGTCTGCGGAACTCCCTGCCACAGGATGTGGTGATGGCATCTGGCCTGGATGCCTTCAAAAGGGGATTGGACAGATTCCTGGAGGAGAAGTCCATCACAGGTTACAAACCATGATGGAGATGTCTAATCTCCAGGCTTAAAACCGGGGTACTTCAAGGGCCAGATGCAGGGGAGTGGTATCAGGAGACAGATATCTAGTCGCGTGTGCTCCCGGATGCATTTGGTGGGGCCAGTGTGAGATACAGGAAGCTGGACTAGATGGGCCTTTGGCCTGATCCAGCATGGCTCTTCTTATGTTCTTGTGTTCTGTGTCAGGCGCTTCACCCATCTAACCAGGTGTGGTTGGCACAGACGGTGTTGTTGGCACAGCCTTACCTGGAGATGGCAAGAAGGGATCATGGAGCCTTCTGCAGGCAAAGTCGGTGCTTGGCCATTTCCTGGAGCCCACCTAACCCGCACTGTTTTTCCTCTTTTAGGCCATTCCACCTTTGGAGTTTGCTTATAAGAATGACCGGATCACTTTGGCCATTTCAGGGGCTGTCATTACTCCTCCAATGGTACCAAAAGGGAGTGTATGTAAAGAGCTGAAAGTTTACCCAGCAGAATGCCGAGGACGCAGAAGCACCTACCGTGGAAAACTAACGGTAAGCAGCAAAGGAATAAAATGCTCGGAGCGTTTAGAAGGGTGGGAGTTGGAGTATTGGTCATATTCTCTTCAGAATACCAAGAATGATAGAGATTGTGTTCTTGTATTTTAGAAATGTATGCACTCTGAAAGATATGATGTGGTGGCAAACCTTCGGCACTGCAGATGTTTTGGTCCATGACTCCCACGATCCTTTGTCATTGGCAATACAGGCTTGGAATTCTGGGAGTTGTGGTCTAAAACATCTGGAGTGCAGAAGGTTTGCCACCACTATAAGCCATTATGTTGGCACGTTCTTTCAACAGGGATAGTTAGAGAAGGGCCTTCCAGGTGTTTTGTACTGCAACCCCCTAATTCCTTATCAATGCTCCTAGTGTCTGAGGCATGTGGGAGCTGATGTGAAAAACATCAAGAGCACCCAGTGTTGATAATGTCTTTGTCCCAGCAGCTGACATGATCATCAGGGAAATGGATACAAATAAACCCTGTCGGATAACTTGCTGCCTGTGGAAGGGTGATGATATCATTGGCAGAAGCAAGCTTTTGGTAATGAAAAATGTGTTACATTACTTTTGGCATGCAGCTTTTCCAACTTCGGTGTAATTTCTTTCATTGTATGGGAATTGCCTGAAAAGTCATTACAAATTGGATTTTTGACAATTAAAAGCTTCATCTTTCTGTCCCGCAGCTCCCACGGCTTCCACAAGATGAAAAAGGTTACACAAGAGTTGGAAACACTGTGGGACAGACGTAGGAAGTTTTTAATTACTAAAGATAATTCCTGCAGTTGATGGCATCACCCTGCAGCAGATGCAGCAGAATTTCAGCCACTATATTTGTTTGTTTGTTTGTTTGTTTGTTTTCCTCCTGTCATATAAAGTCATATAACTTCATCTAACTAGCACCACCTCAGGGGGTGAAATTTTTTTTAATCCCAAGTTTCTTTCAATTTAGTTGTTTATTTGAGGAGAGGTTGGTATGCTCTTTTATTCATCAAATAGTTGTTGGTTTTGCTGAACTCATTTTTTCCTGTGCAGGCTGATGTAAGCTGGTCATTGAACGGCATCCCTAAAGGGAGTATTAAACAGTTTCTCGGGCACGTTCCTATCATGGTGAAGTCCAAACTCTGCAATCTGCATGGCCTTTCTCCCAAAGAGCTGATTGAACACCATGAGGAGGAAGAGGTACTGCCGAATTTTATTAGTTCAACGTCCTGCTTCTTACATTAAGCAAGAATGAGCAAGTATTGCGTCATTTTTGTGAACGTGGTGAGACCAAAATGGAAATCTATTGATACATTGTACAAATAGGGAAAAAAGCACTGGATTTGCTTCTACAAACTTGGGGTTGTGAGAAAAGGTATGCTTTCCACTTCTGGTCACAATAAGATCTGCCCCATAGCTCGGCTAAGTGTTTATTGAGTTTTCTTATTTCCTTTGGCAGGAAATGGGAGGCTATTTCATAATTAATGGTATAGAAAAGGTGATCCGGATGGTGATTATGCAAAGGCGAAACTTTCCTCTCGCACTGATAAGACCCAAATGGAAATCACGAGGCCCTGGCTACACAAAATACGGTAGTATAAATCGACGACTTGTGTTTTGTTTGGAAATGTTACAGTACACATTTTAAGGATGTAGCTCGTGCTGTTGCATCGGGGGTTTTATTGGTCTGATAGAGAGATGGGCTCAATTTAAAAAAAAAATGAGCTTTGAAATTTGTTCAAAAATCACCAGTTCATCCATTTGTATTTGTGTGAATTTATACCCCAATGAAGATGAATTTTTAGCAAATTTCAATTCATCAGTTTGTTGGGCTATATAACAGAATGTAAAGCACCTAGAAACACCAAACGTACAGAGAAGGTTCCCCTGACTCTCCTCTTTAATCCTTCCACAGTTTAGTGAAGATGGGGTTTCTCCAAACCAATTGCTAAAGGGCAGTTCCCCATGGGGGCTCACTTTGTGGGTGTGTAGCTAGGACATCTGAAACCCAATCCCTGCCAGACTTGCAGGGATTATAGACTATTGTATCTCTGTTTGGAACACTAAAGGAGATGTCTGCTCCATCTTCCTGCATGGGAGTTATGATATTTGAACATAGCTAACGCTCTTATCCCTCTCACAAAATACCAAAACTAGGGGACATATACTCAAATTGAGGGTTGGGAGAGTGAGAACAGACAAAAGAATTTTTTTTTTACCGAGCGTGTTGTTAGTCTGTGGAACTTCCTGCCACAAGATGTGGTGATGGCATCTGGCCTGGATGCCTTCAAAAGGGGATTGGACAGATTCCTGGAGGAAAAGTCCATCACAGGTTACAAGCCATGATGGGGATGTGTAATCTCCAGGCTTAAAGCCGGGGTACTTCAAGGACCAGATACAGGGGAGTGTTATCAGGAGACAAATCTCTAGTCTCATGCGCTCCCAGACACATCTGGTGGGGCCACTGTGAGATACAGTAACCCCCCACCAATCGCGGGGGTTAGGGACCCACCCCACCCGCGATGCATGAAAATCCGCAATATGTGGAAGCGGGTGGGGGGGGCTGGGGGCGGGGGGGGCAATCACGTGCGCTGCTTGCTCCAACCTCCCGGGAGGTCGGGGCAAGTGGCACACGATCGGACAAAGGCGCTTCCCGCTGCGGAGCCCAGCGCTGGGGCTCCACGGCCGAAGCGCCTTTGTAATCGCGCGCCGCGCGCCCGGACCTCCTAGGAGGCGCGGGCGGGCGTTGTGCGATCCCCCCTCCCTCAAGCCCTTTCCTGGTCCCGCGATATAGCGGGACCGTGGTACCAGAACCGCAAAAGGGCGGGGGACCACTGTACAGGAAGCTGGAGTAGGTGGGCCTTTGGCCTGATCCAGCATGGCTCTTCTTATGTTCTTAACATTTTTCTCCTGTATTTCCTTTTCTCCTGAGTTTTTTCTGACATTAGAACCTGGTTCCCAAAGCATCCCCATCCTTCCTTAGCCTTCCTCTCCTTTGTCACTGTCCTTCATGCAGGGAGTCAATTCCATCCATCGCTTGATGGCTCAAATAAAGATTAACAGCTGAATTTCCTCTGGCTTGGGGGGGATAAGGTTGAACAATTCGTTAATTGCAAATCAGTTTGCTTTTCGTTTTTATACCTTGTCTTTTAGACAACGAAGTGGTACAGTAGTACAAGCAATGTGTTTCTGTTGGACTTCTAGGAATAACGATGCACAGTGTTAGAGACGAACACACAGCCGTTAACATGACTCTCCATTACCTGGAAAATGGCACCGTGATGGTCAACTTCATCTACCAGAGGCAACTCTTCTTTCTCCCTTTGGGATTTGTACTGAAGGTATGGCATTGTGTTCTCCTCTTAGGTCGCTTCCAGCATTTAGGAGCCCTGCGTGGAGAAGAATGAGACCAGATGCAATAGCTTCAGGTTAAATCCTCAAGGAAGTACAGTGATGCCTTGAATTATGAAATTAATGTTGAGGGCACCATGATACGTTTTTATGTTGGTTTTGTATTGATTGACTCAGCCTTTTCTTGCCGGACTATGTGTTTGTGGTATGGATGTATGTGGTTGTTTTATTTTTCCCTTTGTTTTGTTACTGCATTTTTATTGGGGGGGGGGTTAGATGGGTTGTTTATGTTGTAACCTGTTCCTGCAGGAAAATTGGGTGGTTAATAAGTATAAATATAAATAAATAAATAAATAAAATAATCAGTTTCAATAGATTTTTTTGTAATTCAAAACGCAGTTTCCCATAGGAATGCGTTGGAAATAAATTAATCCCTTCCAGGGGTCGGAAAAAAGGCCCAAAACAAGGGAACGGATTAATTGGTTTTCACTGCATTCCTATGAGAAGCCTGCCCCGACCAAGCAAAACAGGAGAAGGGCTTCCCCCCTCTTTGCCGGGTTTGGGGGGAAACCCCTCATTCAACTAGAAGTGGAGCTGTCAAAATCAGCTGTCTGTCGGCCAGCTAACAGCCAGGTGATTTTGACCGCTCCGCAGCCAGGGTGCTTTTTGCATGGCGTGCGGGGGTCTTTTAAAAGCAGATCCATGCTGCTCTGATCCAGTTGGGGGGGGGCAGGCAAGGAGTCACCCCCACGCTGTTCCATTCATCAGGTGGACTAGGCAAGTGGGTGTTCACAAGCCAGCATCCAGTGTAATGGAATCATAGGTTGATCATTGGGATCAGGCCCTTCTTTTTCTGGTTTGCAGGCAAACCAGGATTTTCCTGGTGTGTGTATGGGGAGCTGAGGTTTGTTTCAATGAGGTGTGGAATTGATGAAGAGAATCAAAGAATTTGGAGGAGTTGTGCAGAGGACCCACAATCCTCATGCCTAGACATAATTGCCTAACCATGACTTTGTCCGTCTGTCTGAAACAATAGTATTAGCTCCCTGTGGAGAGTGGAATGCTGTGTGCATTAGGGATGGGCATTTCGTTTCGGAACCAGTAGGTTACAAAATAAACCACGTGAGCCTAGATGGTCCTCGGAACCGGCTGATACACACAGTTCCAATTGCTTTACCTTTCTCTGTCTTGTGCAGGGTTAAAATCCATTGAGGAAGCACACTGCTTTCCTGCTTCATGCTGCTGGCCAATCAGAGAGGGAGGTGGGATATTGCCTGTCCCTGCACAGCTCCTGATTGGCCAGCATCACAGATCTAGTAAGGCATCTGGCTTCCTTGTTGGTTTTTAACTTTGAAGGTCATTGAGTCTAACCCCCTCCTGAGTCAGAAATCAATGCAATGAAGACTCCACACAGACCCCAAAGCCATATGACTTAAGCTCGTACCCTGTAGATCTGCTGAAGAACAGCTCACCTCATCTCCATCAAGCAGATCCTGGATTTTGCTTGTCAGTGTAGTCCAATACAGTACTTGGAGGTGTCTGGAGGGATAAAATATGCTACACTTAGGGTGGGCAATGTTGGCAAGTCCAGAGGGCAATTTATTTGCCTTTGCATGGGCCACTAGCAAAGTCATCAAGGGAAAAAGTGAAATCAGAAATGCCTAGATGTTCACATCCAGTTTGCAAAAATGGCCATGGGGGGATTAAATGCTGCAGGTGAGAACTGTGATCTATTTGAAAGGTGAATTGCTGTTTCCAGAAGCTTTTGGGATCTTTAGTTCACCATTTTGCTAGCAAAAGAGGGGGTTGTGAGAGGAGCAAGTGCCACAAAAGCTGCATCTCGTCTGCTCCGATAGATAGCATACAGAGACCATTGCACCATTACATTGTTGTACCATGCATAGTTCAAGATGTCCAATGGCATCCTGGCAGTATCAGTCCACTGCTATCCCTATGTCATGCTCCAAGTGTGTTTATTTTCTGTAAACTCAGTTCTGGTAAATAAAGTCACATACTGAGCCCCTAACTATCTATGGTTGTTCCACCCCTGCTGCTCCAACTCACTTATTCTACCGTTTCTTCTTTGTATTTTAGGCATTGGTTGGTTTCTCGGACTTCCAGATTTTCCAGGAGTTAATCAAAGGAAAAGAAGAGGACACGTTCTACAAGAACTGTGTGTCTCAGATGCTGAGGCTGGTGGCGGAGGAGGGCTGCATGACCCAGAAACAGGTCCTGATCTTCTTGGGGCAGCGCTTCAGGGTGAAGCTGAACCTTCCCGACTGGTACCCCAGCGAACAAGTTGGAGAGTTCCTTTTCGAGTATGTGTGTATTAAGTGTGATTTGAGTGCTTTGTCACACGACAAATGCAGTGGCACCCCGATACAGGCGGGATCATTCTCTGGTGATTCACGTATTCACAGTCTGACATACGGTAACCCCCCACCTATCGCGGGGGTTAGGGACCAAGCCAACCCGTGATGACTGAAAATCCGCGATATTCGGATGCAGGTCAGGGGGCTGGGGTGATTGGATCCCCCACCGCTGCTCACTCGGGCCACTCCAAGACTTCTTGGAGCGGCCCGGCGAGCGGTGTTGGGGGATCTGATCCTCTGACAAACTGCAGCCCCGGGGCTTGGGGAAGGGAGGAAAAGGTTTTTTCCCGCCCTTTCCCCACACCCCAGGCTCCAGCTGATTGGCGCTGGGGTGGGGGAGAAAAACCTTTTGTTTCCCCATCCCAGCACCAATTAGCTGGAGCCTGGGTGTGGGGAAGGGGGGAAGGTTTAAAAAGCCAGGTTTTTAAAACCTTTTTTTCCCTTCCCCACACCCTGGGCTCCAGCTGATTGGCACTGGGATGGGGAAATAAAGGTTTTCTCTCCCACCTCAGGCTAATCAGTGGGAGCCCTGGCATGTACTGTGGTCCGCAATATAGCGGGACCACAGTACATGAACTGCGAAATGGCGGCGGCCGGGGGGGGGGTTACTGTATTAAAAATATTAAAAGTAAAGTCTCAAAAACATACGGTCTATTTCAAAGGATGAAGTCCCAGAACTGGCCACGAGAAGGAGCCAGAGACCAGGCTTTGTGTAATGTTCTCTATTGAAATAGTGTTCACTATAATCCGCCTTTTCCAGCATTCTTTGCTGCAGTACAAAGACAGATTTGCTACAGTTCAACTGAGGGGGGTTGTTTTTTTTGTTGATACTCCCTCAGGCAATGCATCTGCATACATCTGAAAACCAAAGTGGAGAAGTTCTATTTGCTTTGTCTCATGACCCGGAAACTCTTCACTTTAGCCAAAGACGGCTGCATGGAGGAGAATCCGGACAGCCTAATGAATCAAGAGGTGCTAACTTCTGGACAACTGTACCTCATGTTTCTAAAGGTAATACTCTACTGGTGGTTGTCCCTTTCTCACCTTATGGCTCATCAAGTTCAATCCCTGTCAGGAAGGCACAGTGGGGGAATCGAACTCGCAACCTTGGACTCTGCAGCCAGAGACCTGTACTATAGAGCTTGTCTGATATACAGTGGTACCTTGTATAAAGGAATTAATTCATTCCAAATGAAATTATGTTAAGCAAATTTTCCTTTATACAAATTTCACATAGGAATGCATTGAAAACAGACTGATCCCATTTTAATGTTGTACAGATTTGCCCCATAGGCAATTATGTTAAGCAAATTTCTCCTATCTCCAGAATTTTTTATGTTGTACAAATTTTATGTTATACAAACTGTTTGTTATACAAGGGTCCACTCAAATCTCTGTTGTGTAATAAGTCACCCATTATTATATAGCACCCAGCAGTCACGTGCAGTCCATGCTGTTGTTTTTATCAATACTGTACGTTGTAAGCCAGGCATGTCCAAACTTCAGCCCTCCAGATGTTTTGGACCACAACTCCCACAATCCTTTGCAGTGTAAGCTTAGAATTCTGGGAGTTGTGGTCCAAAACATCAGAAGGGCTGAAGTTTGGACATGCCTTTTGTAAGCTATACAAGCTGTCCCCTTACTCTGCTGTCACATCAAGGATCTTGCAGATCCCACAGATTTTTCTGGACCAGAGAAGTGCCAAATGCTGCTCTGGGGGGGAAATAAAAAACCTCACCAGATCCATCCCCAGGGAGGACTGTGGCTCTTGTAATTATGTTTATTTAGGGCATGGAGGAGAGTTTGGATTTTGGTGACTGTCATGTAGAAAGGGTAGACTTTGGAAAGTCCTGTAACTTTTTTTTGACTGCTTTGCACGGGATCCTCCAGGTAGACTTTTGGAGAGTGCAACTCTCAGGCTTCTGCCAGCTGCTGTGCTCACTGTGAAAATGCTGGGAGCTGCAGTACACTGAAATAACTAGCATATTAAGAACATAAGAAGAGCCATGCTGGATCAGGCCAAGGGCCCATCTAGTCCAACTGTATCTCACAGTGGCCCCACCAGATGCGTCTGGGAGCGCACGAGACTAGATATCTGTCTCATGATACCACTCCCCTACATCTGGCCCTTGGAAGTACCCCGGTTTTAAGCCTAGAGATTACATTCTGAGAACTCCCCCCCCCCAGCTCTGTTGCTTTGTTCTTTTATTCTTATTTCTGTGTGACAGTGTGGTGTGTTCTTCCCTGTTTATAGCACAGAGGTGAGTTTTTGCTGTGGCTTCCTTGAGCAGCAGCTTCCTTCCCAGGGATCTAGAAGCATTTGAGGGAGGCCTCGGGGCTGCAGAATTTTTTTATTTCTGAGCTACAAATTCCATGCTGTCTGGGGATGTGTGTCGTCCAACATTAGTTTTCTTAAATCTGAGCCGAGTGAAGTTAAAAATATGCTTTCTCCCTTTTCTCGAGTGATGCTAGATGATTCTGTAACACATAGAGGTTTGCGTCATAATTTTGTGTCACCTCACAGAAATATCTCCTGTTTGTCCCTGAATTCTTTTGTCCTTGTTTTCTTTCTGTGTTCCAGGAGAAGATGGAAGGCTGGCTACAGTCTATTAAAATAACCTTAGACAAAAAAGCACAGAAATCAAATATAACTCTTAGTTCAGAAAGCATGATGAAGATCCTAGGCATGGGAAACGATCTTACGAGGATGCTAGAGTATCTGCTGGCTACTGGGAACTTGCGCTCTAAAACCGGTAAGGATGGCAGAAACCTCTTAAGGCAATTTTAGAGGGGTTTGATTCAAATGGAATCCTGTTGAGCTCCATGAAGGTGGACCTCAACCAAACGTGGCGACTCAGCCACTTGGCAAGAGCAGACATAGCAGTGGCTGTCTTCCATCCTGCCTTCAGAGTCCTGCAGGCATTCACCTTTCTTGAAGGACAGAGCTGTGTAGACGCTCATCCTGTTCTGTACAGTAGTCCCCCGCCACAACATGCTTCATATATTATTAGGGTGTCAGTGTATCACATTTTTTTTCTTGAGAGAAGCAGGCTTCCAAAGAGGTTTTTAACCCCCTCCTGGCACCTCAGCAAACAGACCTGGGGCTCTTTCTGCCAGTTGTGCTTACAAAGAGAAGTTTTTAATCCCCTCCTGACAATTCAGCAGACAGACCTTGAGCTCCTGACAGCAAGGTTTTGCTGAGGTGACAGGAGGGGGTTAAAAACCTCTCTTTGGAAACGCAGCCAACAGGAGCAGCCCCAGGTCAGTTTTCTTGAGGCATCTGCGTTTCGTGGATTTTCCTTTATTGCAGGTGGATCAGGGACCTAACTCCCGCAATAAACAGGGGAGTACGGTACTCCTTAAACAAGCCTGATGTCTACATCAGAAGGTTTGCCAGGTTGAGGGGCCAAATTTTTGCTGCAAAAGACAGTGAAGGTGGGACAACAATCTTTTCATTCACTTTAGAGTCAATGGAATTTCTTTGACTGGCCCTGCCTACCTCTAGAGGAGATCCTTTCCCTAACACACAGCTTGTGCAGTGCTTACACTGATATTCTGCAGCTATAATTGTCACCAATTCCAGGTAGCACGCTCAGGGTTCACTCAGCCTTCTATCCTGAGCTCAGTAAAACGGGTACCCAGCTCATGGGGGTGGGGGTGGGAGGTAATGTGTAGCCTGCATAAATACATTGTGAACTGCCCTGAGAGTGCTTTAAGCTCTATGGCAGTGGTTCTCAACTTTCCTAATGCCGCAACCCTTTAATACAGTCCCTCATGTTGTGGTGACCCCTTGCCCTGCTTGGAAGAGGCCACAAGCCCCCTTTGGCAGGCCACTGCCGCAGGTGCTATAGAGAACTTACCTCTACAGGCACCCTCAGCCAATCGCAGCCTCCGGTGCCACTGACTGACATCCCCTCCAACCTATCAAGCTGCAACTCACTCTTTCCCCTCCCTTCCCCCCCTCCTCCAGGCCCAAGCCATTTGTGCCTTTTTCTTCACTGGCTCATGGCGACCCCTGTGAAATGGTCATTCGACCCCCCCCAAGGGGTCCCGACCCCCAGGTTGGGAACCACTGCTCTACGGGGTGATATATAAGCAGCACACTTTTCTTTTCTTCTTTTTGCTTTAAAATTGACGTTGTTTCCCCCTTTCCCAGGTCTGGGGATGTTGCAAGGTTCCGGCCTGTGTGTGATTGCAGACAAGCTGAACTTCATTCGCTACCTCTCCCACTTCCGCTGCGTGCATCGGGGTGCCGATTTTCTCAAGATGAGAACCACAACGGTGCGCAAACTGCTGCCCGAGTCCTGGGGCTTCCTTTGTCCCGTCCACACCCCGGATGGCGAACCTTGTGGCCTGATGAACCACATGACAGCCCCGTGTGAAATCGTGACCCAGTCCCTCTACACTGCCTTCCTGCCCCCTTTGCTTTGCTCTTTAGGTGAGTTTCAGGTCCATTGGAACGCCTACAGAGATGCTTACCGTTGTCGGCAGTCACGCAGTAACTTCTACCATACGTTTTGCTGCAGGTGTCACTCCAGTCGATGGTGTGCCAAGCCAACCTTACTCTGAATGTTACCCAGTGACTTTAGATGGATCTCTAGTGGGCTGGATAGAAAAGGATCTGGCTCCTGATCTTGTAGAGACACTCAGATATTTTAAGGTCAGTTTTTGTTGGGAGGGAACGTTTGCACTTGACTCGTCTGGAGAACTTCTTGTAGTGTTTTACTCTTGTTGTCCATAGTGGTGTTGGTCCAGTCAAATTAGATACTTTTATTTAGACCAAAGTAGTTGAATCCAGCCCTGAGTTTGACTTAAGGCAGTGGTTCCCAACCTGGGCGGTCGGGACCCCTTTGGGGGTCGAAAGACCATTTCACAGGGGTCGCCATGAGCCAGTGAAGAAAAAGGCACAAACGGCTTGGGTCTGGAGGAGGAAGGGGTGAAGGGGGGTGAAGAGTGAATTACAGCTTGATAGGTTGGAGGAGATGTCAGTCAATGGCACCGGAGGCTGCGATTGGCTGAGAGGGTGCCTGTAGAGGGAAGTTCTCTATGGCCCCTGCAGCAGTGGCCTGCCCGAGGGGGCTTGTGGCCTCTTCCAAGCAGGGCAAGGGGGTCACCACAACAGGAGGAACTGTATTAAAGGGTGACGGCATTAGGAAGGTTGGGAAGCACTGCTTTAAGAAAGATACCTGGCAGACGTCTGCCATGACAGCTTTGGCTGATTCATTTATAATTTTTCTGCATTCTCCATAAGATACTGGTGCATGCCTAAGGAAGTGAACTTATTCATGCAAACTAGCACTTGAAGGTTTGATTCTTAGTGGTCTAAATAAAAGTTGCATTTCTCCTACTTTTGTATTCTGTAATAGACAACTCTGGTTTGTTGTTGTTTTCTTCGGATTATATTGCTGACCTACTTAGTAACATGTTTTCTGCTTTTGGACTTCACAGTGTTGTCTTCCACCTAACTTTAATTTATATTTCTTGCTTATTTGTCTCTATTTTACTCGTTAAAGTGGCTCAGTTTGGACACAGAGCTTTCCTTCTTCATAGACCAGTGTGCGCACTTTGCCATTCTCAAATTTTGTTCAAGTGTGTTTTATTTAAAAAAGCACCCGCTTTTCATTTGATGTGTTTCCAATAGACCCTGCAGGAAAAGAAAATTCCCATTTGGACCGAAGTTGTCCTTATCCCCATGATAGGCAAACCCAGCCTATACCCAGGACTCTTCATTTACACCACTCCTTGTAGAATGATGCGTCCAGTACGAAACTTGTCCCTGGGGAAAGAAGAATGGATTGGAACAATGGAACAGGTAACCATGTACACACTGGTCATAAAGGGATGGCTGATCTTAGGAACCCTTTTAATGCTGGTCGGGGCAATCTGTGGCCCTCATCCAAACTGTGTGCGATGCTTAAATGAGCTTCAGAAGCTTTCTGTATTTGAAAGCAAAGTGTGCTGCTTCTATACTGTCCCATAACGCTTAAAGCAGTTTGCAGTTTGTTATGCAGGCATCACTCCCTTATCCAATAAGCTGGGTAACTCAATTTACTGTTCCCAGAAGGATGGAAGGCTGTGTCAATTATTAAGCTACCTTGCAGTCTGCTGGTTAGGGGGAAAAAGTCATGAGTAGGAAAGAGGGAGTGGGTCTGCAGGAGGAGGGAGCCTGGAAAAGAGAGAGAGATTTTGAGCAAGGGAGGGGGCAAGAAAAAGATGCGAGTTAAAGGAAAAGAAGGTGCTGGAGAGAGAATGAGGGCAGAGAAGGGATGATGCTTTTCTGTCTGTCTGGGCTCTGGTCTTGCTTACTGCTGCTTTCAGCTTTGCGGTCTGTCCGCATGTATGACTGGTTGAGCAGGACCTTGAACAGAAGGAGGACTCCCCACCCCAGTTAGTGTGTTCAGTTAGTTGTGTCCTAACAAGGTTGTGTTTTGCATCGCGACTGCATGAGGTTTTTGATCATCACTACGTTCAGGTGGGAGAAGGGCCGTGTCTCAAGAGGTAGCATGCAAAGGCCTTGTAATTTCCTATACAGCAGGACCTCCATATCTGTGGGATCAGTGTCCATGGTCTGAAAATATTAAAAAAGAAAAGAAAAAAATCAGAAAACCTATTGTCACATGTATTACCTGAACCTGGCCATGAGAGGAAGACAGAGACCATACAATGAATACTTGTTAGGCCAGATGCCTAACTCACTGAACTACCCAATCAGCTCTTAAAAGAGTTGGCGGTTATATTCTTGCATGTATTGTGTGTTTATTTACTTATTATACTTGTTTATTCTACTGTTTATTTAATTTGCATTCCCTGTTCTGGGAAATCGGTACGGTATAAAAATGCAAATAAATAAATTCGCCTGCTTTTTATCCGAAGGAGTTGGAGGGACCCCCATGGGCTGGGTAGTTTGTTATCTAAGGGGAGTTTATGAAAGTAATGAGAACTGGGTCTTCCTTATCCCTAGGTCTTCATGAATATAGCTGTGTCTGAGGACGAAATTGAACCTGGGCTGACCACTCACCAGGAGCTCTTTCCCCATAGCATGTTAAGTGTGGTGGCGAGTTTCATTCCCTTCTCCGACCACAACCAGAGTCCCAGAAATATGTACCAGTGTCAGATGGGTAAGTGGCAGATATGGACCTTGTATGTAGCCAAAATGGCACCATCCATGCAAACTCCCGGTCAAAGCAGGAAGGGCATCCAAAAATAACCCGTTGAGGCCGAGCACACTCAGTCGGCGTGGAATGCTGATGGGCTCTGGATAGGGAAGGCAGAACAGGAAAGTGGGAAGGGAGGATGGGATGGAGTGTCCTAGCTGGTTGCAACTCTGAACAGGAGCAATGCACGCTGTAACGTTTTGTTGTAGATCCGGCTCGTAAGTATTGCTCTTCAGTCTCCATCCTTCAAAGTGATGCTTTGCCCATGCTCTGCTCTTCACAGATTGGAGCCCACTGGTCCTGAAGCATGGGGCCCATGTGTTGTCTAGTAGGGAAATTCTTTACTCCCCTTCCCCCAAAAGACTGCGGGCTAGATCAGGGTTGCCCCTTTCGGGAAAGTCAGGGAAATGCTAACCTGAATGTACTTTTCTCATAGAGAAAGTCTATTGGTTTCACCTAAATGAGAGGGCAGATGCTTTGGAGTGGGAATTGGGTTCCATAAAATCAGGTGCATTTCCTAGAAAAAGATCTTTTTATCAGTCACACACAATCTAATTGGCACGGAGAAGCTAAATGGTATCCATGAAAGCCATGTTTTCTATAGATCTGAACCTCCTAGGAGAGGGGAAGAGCATGGAGAAAGATTCTCCTTAAGGAATTTCCAAGCTTACATACAGTTTATAAAGTTCTAAAAACTCCATCTTTCAGGGAAAGTCAGGGGAATTGGTCTGAAGTAAGTGAAAGTCAGGGAAATTGTGATTAAAATATATAATTCCTAAGTTGATCATTACTGCAGTCTTAATGATACAAGCGTATGCAAGAGAACATTTTCCTGTATGGCTTCCAGACTGTGGAGTATGCTCCCGTCCTGAGTGAATGAGCCTTCACTCTGACTGATTTGAATAAGGGAGTAAAATATATCTTTTCAGATCAGCATAGGGTATTTAACATGCCTTGTTGTACTATTGTTAACTGTACCTTGGCTGATTTGAACAGCTTTAATCCATTTTCTTGACCTGAATGGTTTTTACTGTGGGCCACTTGCTTAACTAGGGAGGGGCAGAAGAGTGCATTTGCCCCAGGATGCGCAGCAATCTTGAGGCACCTGGAAGGGTGGCAGGAGGAGGAAGCCATGCGCCATCCCGGAGCAGTCCTCCTTTCACCCCGCTAAGGCTTGGCGATACTTAGTCGGGAGAAAGGAGGAGAGGGAAGCAGGCAATTTTCCCCCATGCAGCACCTCTGTTGATTGCTCCCCCCCCACATTCCTGCCAAGGCTTGGCGATCCTTAACCCAGAGAAAGGAGGAGAGGGAAGCATGCAACGGAGGTGCTGCTTCAAAAAAAATCCCATCATCTGCTTCCCTCTCCTCCTTTCCCCAGGCTATTGATCGCCAAGCCTTAGCCAGGGGAAAGGAGGAGGGGGAGTGTGCTACGGAGGTGTTGCTTGGAAAAAAACAATCACCTGCTTGCCGCTATCCACGCGCTGTGCGGTTTGCACAGGACAGCCTTGCCCGGGAGACCCCCTAAGAGGCCGCGAGAAAGAGGGACCCTTCTCCCCCTCCCTCGCTGTTTCCCCAAGACCGGGCACCCATTGCTTGGTGTGTGAGACACAGTTTTGGGGGCAGGAGGGGGCACAAAAACTGACTTTGTTCCCAGGCGCACCAAACCCTAGCTACCTCAGCTGTGGGGTTAGTTTGATTTGGTTTTATAGTTAAATTTGTTTGGACTGTGAGTCCTCCTCCAGCCTTTTCCTCTGTCTGATGGGTTGATGGATATCACCTGCACTGCTGCTTTTTTGGGTGTGTGAGATGAGAACACTATGAGTAATCAAAAAGTTAGAAAGAAAGCAGGAAGCTGTTCAGAACAGAATTTTTGGTGTCAGAGAAGCATGTAAAGCAGACCCAACTATTTTAAATGAAATTCATGAAAGGGATGGCCCCCCAACCTCTATAAGGCTTTTTTAAGCTTTGTAACCTACCATATCTAGGCCGGACTGCTTCTTCATCTACCTATATTGCATCTATCCTGACTAGCTGATGTTCTCTGATATCTCAGGAATATTTCCCAGTATCTGATACCTACTTTTTAAACTGAAGTGGCCAGTGATTAAAGTAGAGATTTTCTGCTTGCAGAGCATATACCGTTCTGTGCTATGATGTTTCCCCTTCTAAAAGCAGGTAGTTTTAAATGCACAGTGGTACCTCTTAAGACAAGTGCCTCGTAAGACAAAAAACTCATAAGAAGAAACTATTTCCGGGAATAGGCATGCTTCATATGATAAAAATTTCCTATGGGATGCTTTGCAAGACAATAAAAAAAAACACCACTCCACATGTACCCAAGGGGAAAAAACAGTTATTTTTGTCTTTCTTCCAACCTCCTGTATGGATTAATCAGTTCCTAATGCATTTCTATAGGAAACTGTGTTTTGTAAGACAAAATTTTCAAAAAACAAAGCAACCCATAGTGTCTGGAACAGATTAATCCATTTTCAATGCATTCCTATGGGAAACTGCATTTCGTAACACAAAATTTTCCTAAAACAAATTAACCCGTAGAACGAATTAATTTTGTTTTAAGAGGTACCACTGTATTTTTCTGTCATCTCATTATTCCCCTTTTTAATCTTTTCTTTCTTGGTCTTCTGCCACCGTAGGCAAACAAACGATGGGTTTTCCGCTCCTGACCTTCCCGTATCGGTCTGACGACAAACTCTACCGCCTTCAGACCCCTCAGAGCCCCTTGGTACGGCCCTCCATGTACGATTATTACGATATGGACTCATACCCAACGGGTACCAATGCAATTGTTGCTGTGATCTCCTATAGCGGCTATGATATGGAAGATGCCATGGTAAGTCTTTACGGTGGCGGCGAAAGACGCTAACTTGAATGTACTTTTCTCAGATAGGAAGTCTATTGGTTTCACCTAAATGAGAGGGCAGATGCTTTGGATCTGAACCCCCTAGGAAAGGGAAAGAGCATGGAGAAAGATTCTCCTTAAGGAATTTCCAAGCTTACATATAGCTTATAAAGTTCTAAAAACTCCATCTTTAACTCGGCATGGAGACAGGATGGTTCTCTTTGACAGTTAAACTGTCAAGTAATGTAAATGTTAACAAAATGTATGGAATATAAATACTTAACAGATTCAAAATGGTTTCTGTATATAATTGCATAGTCATTTGCCAAGACACAGGTGAATAGTGTCATCACATGAAAAGGTCAGAATAATTATATCTAGGTGCCATGGATAACTGCTTAACAGTGTCTGCCTGTGTGTACTCATGTGATTGGTTTACATCAGGCATGTCCAAAGTCAGGCCCGGGGGCCAAATATAGGCCGTTTTCAAATTTCGAGCGGCCCGCATCCTCTTCTTCCCACCGGCTAGGCCTGTCACGCATCCCCACCAGCTGGCCTCTCCCCATACCGGATGGAGACATCAGCTTGCAGTTTTACAGTTTGCCTGCCCTCCCTGCCTCCGTCCATCACCCCCAGCCACCTGCCCAGCATATCCGCCCCCAGCTCCATTGCTGCAGTGTCCTCCCCGCCTCCTTGCATGTCCTAGAGCAGTGTTGGCAAACCTATGGCACGGGTGCCAAAGGTGGCACTCGGAGCCCTTTCTGTGGCCACCTGACATCACCCCTTCACAGCCACCTGTATTCAGGTTAAATGGCTGTATTGGCACTTTGCGGAAAAATTAGTGGGTTTTGAATTGCAGTTTGGGCACTCGGTCTCTAAAAGGTTTGCCATCACTGTCCTAGAGGCTTGTCCGAAGTCCAGCCTGGGCCCCCAGTGTGGCTGAATGGTGCCCCCCCCATATTTTCACTTCAACAAATCTGGCCCTCCTTGCAAAAAGTTTGGACACCCCTGGTTTATATGATGTCTGCCGTATGTATAAAAGACAGGATTGTAACCCATTTTGCTTTGGGACTGCTTTTTGGTGAGATGAGCAGTTTCCCCACTACTCTGTAATATTTATGCTGTGTGTTTTACCTCATTGTGTATTTGTAAATGTTTTGGTAATACAAGCTTTTAGGCTAAAGTTTATTTCTGTCTCCCAGCTTCAAATCTGGGCTTAGCAATTATCTTTCCACACCACTGTATAACTCTGCCAATCTTCGAAACATTTAAAACCCAACCCACTTTTTAACATAAACACGCATATGTATGTCAGGATGGGTATCAGCTGGGATGCAGAGTTCATCTGTGGAATTCCAAGTGGCATCTTCCAAAGTCTGGAAATGTTTGTCCAGCTTCCCCAAGTCTGGGGCACTCAAAGTGTGTGAGATTTCAAATGCCTGGCACCAGTTAGCCACTGTCGTTGTGTGGTTGTGCTCAGATTATATCAAATTTTTCCAGCTTGGGAAAGATTGTTTTGAGTGTTGAAGTCTGAATGGAAACCTCCAGCGATGTTTGTTTCACTGCCACGTTTTCCACGTGCTTTGAAATTAGATCGCCATGTTGACGTTGCTTCATTTATGAATCCCTGGGACTGATGCTTGTCAATCGTCTGTCTTTAGATTTTGAACAAGGCTTCGTGGGAAAGAGGGTTTGGACACGGAAGCATCTACAAGACAGAACGCATCGATTTGGCAGAAAAGATCAAACAAGGAGATGACAATCTGGTCTTTGGGATTGGTCGTGACAAAACGGAACTTTTGCAGAACTTAGATCCTGATGGCCTGCCCTACATTGGAGCCAGGCTTCAGTTTGGGGACCCCTATTACAGCTACCTGAATCTCAGTACAGGGGAAAGCTTTGTGACATATCACAAGTAAGTTCACATTGTTGCTGTTGAACGACTTCATTTTTCCATTATAAGTTCCTAGAAACTACAATAGGACCCCGGTATCTGCTGGGGATTGGTTCCAGGTCTTTCCGTTGATAATGAAAATTGTGGATAAGAGAATGCCACCCCCAACTGCTCTTTTGTGACAGTAGTTTGCTTTACGCCTGCTATCTTGCGACAGTAACTTGCTTTATGGTTGCTGTTTGTGACAGTAGCTTCCTTTACGGCTGCTGGTTTCTGACAGTAGCTTGCTTTACAGCTGCTGTTTCTGACACTAACTTGCTTTGCGGCTGCTGAATTATTTAATTTTTTCCTCTGCCAACCGTGGATAACTGAATCAGTGGTTAATGAATCAGGGGATATGAGGGTCCTACTGTAATATATAAATTACTGGATTTGTGTTTGTATCAGTTCCCCGGGAATCTTCACACTCAGAATAGTTCTGGAAAAATGTTTTGGAGGGGTAATGTGTTGCAGAGTACGTTTGTTGGTTTGATTTTTTATACCACCTTTCTGGGGCAGTTACAACAAACACAATAACAACATAATTCAAGTACCGATTTGACAGAATAGAAAATAATAATAATAAAATGCAAATAAAGAATACAGTCAAAAGTATTAAAATACATTCACATAAATAAAATTTTAAAATGGCAGAGTTGATCAAGTTAGGCTAACTAAGCTCAGCTGACTCCGCAGGCAGTGCATTTTGGAATGCCTGCCTGAATAGTAGAGTTTTAAGTGACTTTTTAAAAATTGCCAGCCAATGGGCCAAATTAATTCCAGGATGGAGTTCATTGCACAAATGAGGAGCAACTGCTAAGATAGAAGGTCCAGTTTCTCATCTTCTCCCTGTGTGCCTTTCTTGGAGTTAGCATCTTCAGTCAGCTTGCTTAGGGTGTTCGTGTAGGACAGGCCAATCTTGTTGGAAGCAGGCATTCTACCAGAGACTGAGGTCCCAAACCATTGAGGGCTTTATAGGTTAGAACAGGGGTGTCCAAACTTTTTGCAAGGAGGGCCAGATTTGTTGAGGTGAAAATGTGTGGGGGCTGACCATTCAGCCTGAAGAGAGAGAAAGGGCGTGGTCCGTGCGCATCTGCAACAGCCACAAATGCTCCGGTTTCAAGGTGCCCAAGGGCCCGGCGGATGTTATGAGGCTCGGGAATTAGCCCACACATACCCTAGGTGCACCACTGCTCACATATGCTGTCTTCCCTTGCAAGGAGGTAGGGAATACGCTGCAGCAACGGAGCCAGGAGCGGGTAGGCATGGTAGGTGGCTGAGGGGATGGACGGAGGCAAGGAGGGCAGGCAAACCCTAAAACTACAAGCTGATGTCTCTAGCCAGCATAGAGAAGGGCCGGCCAGCGGGGATGAGTGAAGGCTGAGCTGGTAGGGAGAAGAGGCTGAGGGCCACTCAAAATTTTAAATTGGGCTGCATTTGGGCCCCAGGCTGGACTTTGGACATGCCTGGGTTAGAACCATCACCTTGAAGCGGGCACAGACGGACAGGCAACCAGGGTAAGGGGACCAACTTGGAATATGCTTTTAGCGTGATGATTTCCCTCTCGTTCCCATTCTCTAGGAATAAAGAAGTCTGTGTGGTAGACAACATTAAAGTCTGCAGCAATGACACAGGGACCGGAAAGTTCAAGTGCGTGTGCATCACCCTGAGGGTGCCCCGGAACCCGACCATCGGGGACAAATTTGCCAGTCGACATGGCCAGAAAGGCATCTTGAGCCGCCTGTGGCCGGCTGAGGACATGCCGTTTACTGAAAGCGGGATGGTGCCGGACATCCTCTTCAACCCTCACGGCTTTCCGTCCCGAATGACCATCGGCATGCTGATCGAGAGCATGGCGGGCAAGTCGGCCGCCCTGCACGGCCTCTGCCACGACGCCACCCCCTTCACCTTCTCTGAGGAGAACCCGGCTGTGGAATACTTTGGCCAGCTGCTGAAGGCGGCCGGTTACAATCACTACGGGACGGAAAGAATGTACAGCGGGGTGTCGGGAGTCGAGCTCGAAGCAGACATCTTTATCGGCGTCGTGTACTACCAGCGCCTCCGGCACATGGTCTCTGACAAATTCCAGGTGCGGACGACCGGCGCCAGAGACAAAGTCACCAACCAGCCCGTCGGAGGGAGGAACGTTCAGGGCGGCATCCGTTTCGGAGAGATGGAGCGGGACGCTTTGTTAGCTCACGGGACCTCCTTCCTGCTCCACGACCGGCTTTTCAACTGTTCCGACCGCTCGGTGACCCACGTGTGTATCCAGTGTGGCAGCCTGCTCTCCCCGCTCCTGAAGCCTCTGCCCGAATGGTCCACCACCCGCCTCCGGCAACACACTTGCACCCTGTGCGGACGGAGCGACACCGTAGAAACCATTGCCGTCCCTTACGTCTTCCGCTGTTTTGTGGCAGAACTGGCCGCAATTAACGTCAAAGTGAAGCTTGATGTGAATTAATTGCATCCTTAACTCGGTATGGGGGTATCCCGAGTCTCTCCTTCAAAAGGGCAGTTGACTTATCATGAATCGCAAAATTAACCTGACAAACATTTAAGATCAAGGCAGAATTTTACTTGGCTCTTATACAACATCAGACTTCAAGGTGGTCTCGGTGGTTTCCCTGATTAAATTGCACGGTTTTTGAAGCTTTCAGATGCGTTGACAGTTGAACTTCAAGAAGCCAATGTGAACTGTGAATGAAGAGCCAAAGAGCTTTCCTTCCATGGTGTGGATTTCAGCTGTGACAGCTGGTGATACGTCCCAGAGAGAGACTTGAATAAGTTAAGAGGTGACAAAAGGCAAAACCCAGGTCTTTGCCTTAGGAAATGGACATGTGCCTTAAATGTGCTGTTCAAATGTTAAAAGAGCTGTGAAGCGGAGCTCCCCTCCAGCTGTTCTGCGCCCAGTTAGTGATAAGGGCTTATAGAAGGTGTAGTCCACGAACGTCTGGAGGGCCCAGGGTTCCCGATCCCTTCTCAAAAGGCCCCGTTTTCCCTTCCTCCTTTTTTCTCTTCCACCCAGCTGAGGATTGCAACCTGTAGCTTGAGTGGGAGGAATATCGCACAGGTAACAGCCTGGCATCTTGCTAATGTTTTACCCTACAACAAGTGCCAAAAAAAGGATGGTGAGGTTTTCCCATTGCATCCTGAGAGAGCCACACTGTCTTGCTTCTTTTTTTTAATGTGTTTGCTTCATAACAACTGTGCTGTTGCTAAGCTACACCTTAGTGGGTGGAAGGACATTTTTCCTCTCCCAATTTCCTATATATCATCTCCTTTTTCTCCTTCAAATAGAATTCTGCGCAAGGACTAAAATGGTGGCTGAAATCTAGTTGGCCCAGCTCAGAAGGACATGAATGACCATGTTAAATTTTATTCCTTTCCCCCCCAGCCTTTCATGCTCCAGGTCTCCCTAGAGATCCCTGTTTTCCCCTTGGGACAGGATGAAGCCTTTAATACAGTACAGTCTAGGATAGTGGTGGCGAACCTTTGGCATTCCAGATGTTTTGGACCACAACTCCCAGAATTCCAAGCCTAGATTGCCAATGACAAAGGACTGTGGGAGTTGTGGTCCAATTCATCTGCAGTGCTGAAGGTTCACCACCACTGGTCTGGAAAACCTATTGCTGCGTCGCTGGCCAAAATTTTGTAATTTTAAAGGCTTGTCCCATCCTGAGGCTCCCAAAGACTTTTAAAAAGGGTTTCCCAAAGACATGTGGAACCTGAAAGAAAAGGGGAGGGATTAGGAGTATTTAATTTAATACTTGTGATGTCTTGAATGTCCTTACCACTGTTTAGGTCCTGTAGAGCTACTCAACAGGATTTCAACAGGAACTTCTGTAGCGATCCATTATCATTTCTTGGAGGGCAAAAGTTGAATTATGACTTGCAGATGCTGCTGTTTCCATCTGTTAAATGACCTTTTTGTGAGTGTTTGCTTTAAGACGATCTGACTGCTAAGTTTTTTAAGTGGTACTGAAAGGCTGCTATATTTTGGCAAGATGCACCCAGAAAAATAATTATTGGCATTTTGCAAAAGACAGGACCTTTTCATTAAACTCTTAACTACCACTCTTGGATTTGAATTTGGATTGATCCGTTAGTAACAGAGGTTCATGATCTCTCTAGTTTCACAGCCAAGTTGGAACTGGATCCTGTTCACCATTGGGCCCTGTTCAAAATCCAAATTGCTGCAACCACACTGGTTGTCGAAAAAGTGCCTTTATTTTGGCACTTGGATCAGAGTGTAATTGGGTTTTGTGAGCAGATGGCACCAGAAAACCATTTCCTGGGGGAAAGGAGAACCAGCAGGTGCAGGAATTCTCCCCTAAAACCTTTGTGGTCTGTTTATCACTTGATGATATTTCCTCTCTCACTCTCACTTGTGTAATGAAGCAGTGACTTAGTCTAGATCAGACAGTATTGACTTCATGGGCTGTGTTAAGTTGCTGTCAACTTAGGATGACATGATAAATGAGCCAACTCCAGAAGTGGATAGAGGGACGTTCTCCCTCTCGCTAAATACCAGAACTAGGGGATATCCACTCAATTTGAGGGTTGGGAGAGTGAGAACAGACAAAAAATATTCTTTTACCCAGCGTGTTGTTAGTCTGTGGAACTCCCTGCCACAGGAGGTGGTGATGGCATCTGGCCTGGATGCCTTCAAAAGGGGATTGGACAGATTCCTGGAGGAAAAGTCCATCACAGGTTACAAACCATGATGGAGATGTGTAATCTCCAGGCTTAAAACCAGGGTATTTCAAGGGCCAGATGCAGGGGAGTGGTATCAGGAGACAGATACATCTAGTCTCATGAGCTCCCAGATGCATTTGGTGGGGACACTGTGAGATACAGGAAGCTGGATGAGATGGGCCTTTGGCCTGATCCAGCCTGGCTCTTCTTATGTTCTTATCCTGCCTTCATCAGTCCTTGTAGACTCAACCCTATGGCTTCCATTAGAGCAGTGGTTCTCAACCTCTGGGTTCCCAGATGTTCCTGTAATGCAACTCCCAGAAATCCTGGCCAGCTCAGCGAGTGCTGGAGGCTTCTGGGAGTTGCAGTCCAGGAACATCTGGGGACCCACAGGTTGAGAACCACTGCATTAGAGGGTCAGTCCATCTCCTATATGGTCCTTCTGTTTTCTTCCTACCCTCCACCTTTCCTAGCATTATTGGCTTTCAAAAGAGTCTTGTTTTCACATGCTGGGTCCCTAATAGGGCAGTCTCAATTTCAGGCTGTCCTACTTATGGCGCATTATGAGAAGGTGGAATTCTCTGGAAATGCCAAAGTGCTAGGAAAGGTGGAAGGTACCAGGAAAAGAGGAAGACCACGTGTGAGGTGGACTTGATTCGCTTCAGGCAAATGAAGCAGTTGTCTTCAGAACACAGTTGCAATAAGGGAAATGCCTCCTCTGTGCCCTTGACACAGAATAGCCCCAGCCTTACTGGCAAAGATCCCACGTGTGGATAATCTGCAGGGCCACCCAGGGCATTTTGCTGCCTGAGGCAAATGCCAAGATGGTCCCTGAAGCCAGCCTGCCTGAATGGTGAAAGCTTACTGAAAAAATAGGAATGTTCATCACCACACCTCTTGCAGCAAAGTTGGAGGACTTAGGACAGAGCCCATAGCTAATGTGGCTCTATTTACCCAACCAAGGGGTAAGACTTTTGCGGGAAGTCTGCCACGTTTGCTTCTCAACATATGCTGACATGGTCATCTCCTTTTGCCTCATGTTAGCACTGGTCAAAATCACATGCCCATTCATACTTTGAAAGATGCATTGCGTCACCTACATCCCACGCTCAGGATCATTCAATATCGAAAAGGGGCCCCCCTCCACTCATTTTATAAGTAGCTGCTTACTTTCTCAGCAGTAAGAACAGGTGCACTTCTAAGAACTGCCTTTTCCTGTGTGCCTTGAGTTAAACTGCAAAGCATCAGTTACTCAGGTGCATCCTTTTTCCTTTTGCTTACTGCCAGCTGGAAACCTCTGCGGCTTAAGAGATGCCAACAACCCAGCTTGTATGAGAAAAGCAATGTTCAGGGCTTTAACTTTTGGCATCCCTTTCTCCTTTTGGCATCAGGCTGACATCTTGTGCTGCATTAAGTATCCTAAGAAGCAAGTCAGAAAAGGGGCCTCGATTACGTGCTTAAATATTTAAATGCTTAATGGTTACTTCTCATGGTTTTACGCAGTGCTTTTGTGTGTGTGTTGTGCCGTTATAGTTGTGACCGACCCTTCGTGACCCCCATGTCCATGGAGTTTTCTTGGCAGGAATACTGGAGTGGCTTGCCGGTTCCTACTCCAGGCGCCTACAGCACCTGGTATTCCCTGGTGGTCTCCCATCCAAGTACTGACCAGGGCCGACCCTGCTTAGCTTCCGAAATCAGGCGAGATCGGATGTGCTTAGGGCATCTAGGCAGCTCAAGCAGTGCTTTTAGACACTAATTTAAGCGGACTTTGGTTCTCATCTACCAATCTTTTTTAAAAAGGAAGAGGAGCTTTCAATTTGTTTCAGGAGATAATGTGTTTTCACACCAGTGTCCTGATGAATATTTGCTTTATAGGGAGCACTATACAGTGAGGACATTACCATCTCAGGATAATGACCTTAGAGCTGCAAGAGCTGGAAAGAACTCCATTGATCATTAAGTCCAGTCCCTGTGAGGGAGGCACAGTCGGGAATTGAACCGCTAACCCCTGGCTCCTCAGCCAGAAACCTAAACCACTGAGCCACTCCTCTCATCTCCCATAAGCCACAGTCATAATGGTTGGTGGCTGCGAGAAGCTGCCGTCAAAAAGCATCAGAGGCATATCCTGCTTGCTGTTAATACAGACCAGTGTTTTCAGGGACACCAAGAAGCAAACAATGTTCCATCAATTCTTACTATTTTTATATCCCGCCGTTTCTCCAAGATGACCAAATTAGCAAGCTTTCCCCCCACCCCCACTCCGCCCCGTTCTGCTCATTTTATCAAGAAGTCCCTGGCAACAGGCATTAGGCAGAAGGTGGAACTTCCATATTTCTGGAAGTGTTTCTCTCTTCCTGACGTGTCGCCAGTTTCTGTGGCCAACATCTTCAGAGGGCAAGGAGCTCAGGGAACTGGGTGTATACATTGTATTCTGCCTTTGAGAATACAGTGGGGTTATATTTCACTGGCCAGAATTGTACAGTGGTACCTCAACTTACGAATTTAATCCATTCCGAATGCATGTTCTTAAGTTGAACTACTCTTAAGTTGGGGTAGCTATCTAACAAATTGAAAAAAATAAGTTAAAAAATCAAATAAATGAAAAAAATATTTCTAAGTCAAGCAGACCATATCTAAAATTTGTAAGGAGGCAGTTAAAACGCCAACAGTTTTCTGCTCGTAAGTCGAATTGGAGCTGCTCTTTAGTCAGGGTACCACTGTATCGGCAATTTATGCTGACCAAAGGCAAACATGCTTCTTGGTGGCAGATTTCTGTTCATGGACGAAGTGCTGATCACATCCCCAGAAAATGGGGACCAGGGATGCGATGTGGCAATTTGGCAACAAGACACACGATTTTCCCTAAGATTAGCGGGCGATGCTTATGGTTTTTCGTTTCTAAAAAGCTGTGCCCTAAACGGTTGTCAAAAAGCAGTACCTCTGTTCCCACCCACTTCACCCAACTCGTAAAATGTTTATTCCAATGTATTTCACTTTGCTTAGCGATCGCTCTTTCCTCACAGATGTTGGGTTTGTTTTCGATTATATGCATTCATCTTCATTGGCTTCACTTCTCAAAGATTTCCACCAGACTCAGGACTTCCTGGATGCTGACCCAAGACTTTGAGAAAGCAGATAAGCCAGGAGGAGGATTGGGAGTGCTTTGAAAGCTTTTGAGCCGTGGGTCGTGCTGCCAATTCCCCCCCCCCACAAATTTCTTTTTCTGAGTGACATGACAGAGGGTGTGACAATGCTGCTAGACCAACTTGAATTTGGCCTTCACGTTGGACAAGAGTACCACTCCTGACTTAGCCGTGCACTGGATTTTATGAGTGTAGCCCACTTCAACTCAAATCTCCCCCCCCAACACACACACACACACACACACACCTACTACTTGGAGATCTGTCACAAAGCATCCTAGGAAGTTTGACCTTCTCTGACATTGGCTTCTCTGTGTTGTTTCCGATACCAGATTTGCATCCATTTATTCTCTGCCTTTTGTAAAGTGCAGAGAGGACATTTTCTGTTGTTGCTGGGTTCTTTTTAAGTTACTGTTCTCTCAAGACTAGATGGAAAAAGGCGCCTGAGGGGGGATATGATTGAGACATACCAAATAATGCAGGGCATGAGTAAAGTGGATAGAGGGATGCTCTTATCCCTCTCACAAAATACCATAACTAGGGGACATCCACTCAAACTGAGGGTTGGGAGAGTGAGAACAGACAAAAGAAAATATTTCCCCACCAGCATGTTGTTAGTCTGTGGAACTCCCTGCCACAGAATGTGGTGATGGCATCTGGCCTGGATGCCTTCAAAAGGGGATTGGACAGATTCCTGGAGGAAAGGTTCATCACAGGTTACAAACCATGATGGAGATGTGTAATCTCCAGGCTTAAATCCAAGGTAGTTTGAGGGGCAGACGCAGGGGAGTGGTATCAGGAGACGGATAATCTAGTATCATGCACTGCCAGACGCATTTGGTGGGTCCTCTGTGAGATAGATACAGGAAGCTGGACTAGATGGGCCTCTGGCCTGATCCAGCATAGGTCGTTTTCCAAGTTGAAAGGTGGGGTAAAAATACAGGTACTCTAAAATAAATAAATAATGATTTAAACAAATGAATGAAAGCTGGCATACTTAAGTGAAAAACACTTTAATTGCCTCTTGGCTGAATCAATTTTCTCCGTGCAATAGTAGCCTTCCTGTCTTGGGAACTTAATGGCCACACAAACTAGCAGCTTTTCAAATAAAAAAGTGAATGAGTAAAGCAACTCTGTAAATCCCATAGGTTTTAGTAAACATCCTCCTTCTTCGGTATGGAAGATGAGCAAAACTCCATTTATCAGGATTTGTTCTCCCATGGCTTTGGCTTGGGGGCCATCTGAGATGGTGTTGGGCTCTCATTTGTTGCAGTGATATTTAGTTTCTGAAGTCCAGGAATGTCCTGCCCGGTCTGGACCAGGCGAAGAATCTCAGAAAAAGACACTTTTGAATCCAGAGGAGGGAGGCCATCTTGAATCTCTTCCTTTACACCATCTCTAGTACCGGGCGATACATTTGTTGTCTCTGCCACTCTGGACTCCATTTCTCAGTAAAAGGAAGAAGGGTGCACTGGAAGACACTGCAGTTTAATCTGCAACATTCACCTGGACACCTGAGGAAAAGAGAGAGTCTCTGAAGCAAGTGTAACAACTGTGTATTCTCGAAGGCTTTCACGGCCAGAATCTTGATAGTTGTGAATTTTTCAGACTGTTTGGCCATGATCTGGAAGTCCTGTTTCCCCAGACTCTGTGGTGGGCATCTTCAGAGGGCAAGGAGCTCAGAGAACTAGGAGTTCTCTATACTCTGGGTTATAAAGTGAGTGAGAGTGTGGGGTTTTTAAAGTTGTGGGAAAGAGGAAGCTTGTCACAATACAATGACTAGCACCTATTCTCCTGCCATAGGACAAGCTTCCTCTTTCCCACAACTAAAAACCCCACACTCTCTATACAGCCCTTCTGTATACACACACTATACAGCCCTTCTGTGGGCACCTGCCATGGCCCCTTCACAGCCACCTGTATTAAGGTTAAATTGCTGTATTGGCACTTTGCAAAAAAATTAGTGGGTTTTGAATCACAGTTTAGGGCAGTGATGGCGAACCTCTCTAAAAGGTTTCCCATCACTGCCCTATACTCTATACTCTCTCTCTCTTTCTCTCTCTCTGTGTATATACAGTACACACACACACACACACACACACACACACACACACACACACACACACACACACACACACACACACACACACACACACACACACAAACACACAAACAGAGTGGACCCTCGTATAACAAACGGTTTGTACTTTGTATAACAAAATCTGTAAAACAAAAAATTCTGAAGATAGGGGAAATTTGCTTAACAGACGTCTATGGGGCAAATCCATACAACATAAAAATGGTCACGATTAGGGATTAGTCTGTTTTCAATGCATTCCTATGGGAAATTTGTATAAAGGAAAATTTGCTTAATATAATTTCATTTACACACACACACAGCGAGAGAGAGAGAGAGAGAATAATAAAATAATTTACTGGTATAAAATACATAATGGTAACGACAAGAAAAAAAACCCGTAACATTGCAACCGAACGGCGCACAGCGCCTCCACCAAGCCCCTGGAGAGCACAACCCGATCCTTCCACTGGTCTACTCGAGAGAAAGTCCCCACTGGGTTCAGACGCGTCAAGGGACGGGGGAACGCGAAGGACAGCAATTCCCAAGGGCTCGACCGGCGACGGGACCGCCCCGCCACTTCCCCTCCGTAAGGCGGGACGCCCCGACCTACCCTTTTCCCAATGCAAGTCGCACCAAATGTCTCGACCAACCCGAGCGACGCTCACCCTACGCAGATTTCCTGGAAGCTACCATTGGGCAACTGACAGGGAGGCCACGCCGGGCTATACCAATACAGTACTCTTAGCAGGGGGACATAAAAAGCATTGGCAAGGGCGCCGTGGCTTAGGTAAAAAAGGTAAAAGGTTCCCCGGCACATGCGTGCTAGTCGTGTCCGACTCTAGGGGCGGTGATCATCTCCGTATTCAAGCTGAAGAGCCAGTGTTGTGCAAGTCCGTGGCCACGTGGCCGGCACGGCTGCAAGGAAACACTGTTTTACCTTCCCGCTTTTTACTGGTGGTATCTATTTATCTAATTGCATTGACATGCTTTCATACTGCTAGTTTGGCAGGAGCTGGGGTTATCAGCGGGATCTCGCTCCACTGCATGGCACCCGGGATTCGAACCCCTGAGCTGCCAACTTTGTAGCTGACAGTTTTCAGTGCTCTAGCCCGTTCTGGATTTAAAATATATATACAGTATATTAAAAAACACAAAACTCACAAACATGTAATAATAACAGCATAGGAGCAAGAGTTTTATAAGTAATCCAGGTCAGTTTTATGTCCTCCTGTGATTTGGTAATTTACAAAGCTGCCGAGAATGAGTGGAATTTTTCTACCATACAAAAAGAAGCTGAAGTGTTATTTGTTGATGGAGGGAGAGGAGTGTGGCATTTTAAATTTATTTATTTATTTAATCTATCTTTTTAGCCTCTTTCCAAAGAAGTGAGTACTGTATAATGTGGCAATCTAGGCGTGCATAAGTAAATTAGTAAAAAAAAAACCTCAAGTAAGTCAAGGATTGTTTTCCATTTCCTTAGCTTTTGTCCCTGAAAGCATTCAGACTAGGAAGCCTTCTGAATAGGATGGATTGAAACAGACCAGAAGATTAAAAAAAATTATTGACTCATTGTCAGAATCAGTTGGTGCTCATGCCTTGGCTTGCCACTTCCACATCACTGAAGAAAAAAAGGGTAAAAGATGGAATTTATTTTTGTAAAATAGCATATTATATATTAATTTTAATAGCAATGTTATATTTTATATTAATTTTTAGATTATTAAGACTACAAATGATTGTAGATGAAAACAAAATAAAAATCAAAAAGACAAAAACATGGTGCCTCCTTACAGACTTTTATGGTTTTTTAAATGTGAGTTTTCATGCAAAAGTCCACTTCATTATTTATTTATTTATTCATTTATTTATATATTTTTATACCGCACCAATTTCCCAGAGGTGGGAAATTGCTCATTAGACATAAGAGGTGCTTTAACGTGTGACTTTAAATATTGTAACTTTATGCATCTACAGAAATGGGGCTATGCCCATCTTGCTTCCTCTTCTAAATGGATTTTCCAAGAACGCTCAAATTTAAAAATATATAAAATTTGGTCTTTAAGGGCCTATCACATTTTTGTCTTTTTTTAACTTTAACTTTTTATTTTTGTTTTCACCTGTAATGGTTGCACAAACTAACATGGCTACACCTTCTAGATGTTATGTTGATAATTTAAGCAGAATATGGTGCATCTCACTCATGTGGAGTAGACTGTAACCAAGATGGGTTGTTTGCTTGTTGACTGTGTTGTCCAGGTAATTTGCTGTGGATAAGCACCTACAAAGTCCCTGTTCTGTCTCTCCCATAAATCAGACTTTATAACCCTACAGAGGATACTTCCCAAAGGAGGACGGCTTCCTGATATGAACTGTAAAATGAACGATTGTCAGGAGACCATATAACCATCTTACTCCCACTGGTTAGTCAACACAAAATATATCTTTAGAAATTGCTTGAACAAAGACAAATAAAGGCTTTCCCTTTCATAATCTTTATTAGTCCGCTCATCCATACAAATTTGTGGCTCACAGGAATTATTCTTCCAACAGGATTATGAATTGGAACAGGACATTTCTCAATCTAAAATAGATATCTTCTTAAAAGCAGAAGCCATTGCTTGAACACTTTATTTATTGGTTGAGTTAGTTCATCCTCCTAATCCAAGCTCCACACTGAATGGTTTATGGAAGTTTTAAACTTATAACACCTTTAGACTATGGAGAGTAATTGAGTTGTATAACCTTGCAATGGCTTTGGTGTTTATCCTTTTGCTAACTACTCTTTTTGAATGTATGATCTATATGCAACCAACATTTTTAAAATCCCCTTTTATTTTGTTGCATCACACACACCCAATAACCATAACTAGAGGTTATATTTCTATGATTTTAAACACTGTACTTCAGGCATGTCCAAACTTCGTCCCTCCAGATGTTTTGGACCACAACTCCCACAGTCCTTTGGCATTGGCTTGGAATTATGGGAGTTGTGGTCCAAAACATCAGGAGGGCTGAAGTTTGAACATGCCTGCAGTGTACAGTACTTCATGCATGTATAGAAATGTCCTGTGTCCATGATGACAGCTCATGCCAACTGACACTAGTTAGCCTTAATGGTGCCCCAAGACTTTTTCTTAAGCAGCAAAATATAAGGTATGTATGTGTGTTTTTAAAAAATGGCTGTTTACTGAAGTGCAGCTGTGCGGTTGTTAGCCTTGGGAAGGAAGAACTGAGGTCAGAAAAGGTTTGCTGAGTAACGGATTTATCACACTGCCTACCGTTGTCACACACTTTGTTGCAGTGCCTACACCTGAAAACATGCCTCGGCTGTCTCTTAAGCTTGAAATGGCCTGGAGGCCAGTGGGCCAACTGCTGCTGACCAGTGCAGCCCTCCAGCTTCTGTCTTGTGAGTAAAAATTTCTTCCTTGCACGCTCATTGAGGTTGGTGAGGGAGATGGAAGGAAGGAAAGTGAAGCAAGTTTCCTCAGAACTTCTGAAAGTTACAGTATTTGTTTCAACTGTTGCTGAGGATATGTGTTGAAATGTTGCTGGTAACTTATGACAACCTTAGTAATTGTATTCTTCACACAGGTCTTGCAAATTCATGGCTGAAGTTTCTTTTGTTGAGTCAAAAATGCATCTCCTGTTAGGTCTTCCTCGTTTCCTACTGTCTCCTACTTCTACCAACATTACTGTCTGTTCTAATGAGTCTTTTAATCACGTTTGCTTCTAAGAAGAGTTCCAGCTTGATTTGAGCAGGGAACCGTTTATTTGCGTTTCTGGCTCCCTGCAGTGTTCAAAGCTCTGGACCAACAACACATTGCAAATTAATTGACTTTTTCCTTATCATTTTTGTCATTATCCAGCTTTCACATCCATGCACAGCAATTGTGAATACAGTGGACCGTTGTATAACAAACAGCTTGTATAACATAAAATTTGTACAACATAAAAAATTCCAGAGATAGGGGAAATTTGCTTAACATATTCGCCTATGGGGAAAACCCGTACAACATAAAAATGGGATTACTCCGTTTTCAGTGCATTCCTATGGGAATTTGTATAAAGGGAAATTTGCTTAACATAATTTCATTTGGAATGAATTAATTCCTTTATACAAGATACCACTGTACTGTATTATAATATGGACCATCTTGTCCTTGTCCTGCATGTTCCACATTATAGCTTGGAGATGTGTGACCAGTGGGCTGCCCCTGGGTTCTGTTCTGGGTCTCGTTATATTCAATATCTTTATTAGTGACTTGGAGGAAGGATTAAATTTGCAGATGATACCAAATTGGGAGGAGTTGCTAATTCCCTAGAGCAATGGTGCTCAACCTGTGGGTCCCCAGATGTTCCTGGACTGCAGCTCCCAGAAGTCTTCATCACTAGCTGATCTGGCCAGGACCCACAGGTTGAGGACCACTGCCCTAGAGGATAGGGTGAAAATCCAAAAGAACCTTGACAGATTACAGTGCTGGGCCAAAGCTAACGGAGCAGGTTTCAACAGAGAGAAATGTAGGGTGCTTTATCTAGGTAAAAAAAATGAATTGCACAGATACAGGATGGGAGACACGTGGCTGGAGAATAGTACATACATGGGAAAGAGATCTGGGAGTCTGGGTGGACCACAAATTGAACATGATTCAGCAGTTTGATGCAGAGGTCAAGAAAGCCAATGTGATTCTTGGTTGCATCAACAGAAGCATAGCGTCTAGATCAGTCATGGCAAACCTTTGGCACTCCAGATGTTTTGGGCCACAACTCCCAGAATTCTGAGCCTAGATTTCCAATGACAAAAAACTGTGGGAGTTGTGGTCCAAAATGTCTGGAGAGCCGAAGGTTTACCACCACTGGCCTAGATCAAGGGAAATGATAGTACCACTCTATTCCAGACCCCACCTGGAATACTGTGTCCAGTTCTGCGCACCTCAATTTTAAAAGGATGTTGACAATCTTGAACGGATCCAGATGAGGGCGACCAGGAGGGTTAAAGGTCTGGAAGAAATTCTTATGAGGAATGGCTTAGGGAGCTGGTGATGTTTAGCCTTACAAAAAGAAGGCTGAGAGGGATATGATAGCCATGTTTAAATAATTGAAAGGATGTCATATTGAAGAGGGGACTGGTTTGTTTTCCATAGCTTCTGAGACTAGAATTCAGGGCAATGGTTTCAAACTACAGGCAAAGAGATTCAATTTAAACATTAGGAAGAACTTCCTGATGGTTAGAGCTGTTCGACAGTGGAGGGTGGTGGAGTCTTGTTCTTTGGAGGTTTTTAAGCAAAGTTTGGATGACTATCTGTCTGGAGTACTGTGATGGGGGGGGTTCTGCATGGCAGGGGGTTGGACTCGATGGCCCTTGAGGTCTCTTCTAACTCTATGATACTATGATTCCTTGTGCATACATATTTTCTATTATTAATATTTATTTATTTATTTATTTATTCATTTATTTATTTATTTATTCATTCATTCATTCATTCATTCATTCATTCAAAAATAAAAATAAATAAATATGCTGCCCACTACCCAAAGGTCTCTGGGCGGCTTACAATCAAAAGAGTTAAAACAGATTAAAATAGTTACGGTAAATATATATATATAATTTATATATTGTCAAGTCAGTTCCAATTGCTAGGGCTTTCTAGATATACAGTAGTCAGAAGTGGCTGACCACCCCTTTCTTCTAAGGGCACTTTGGAGAGGTACAGCTTGCCCAAGGTTACACAGGCTGTGGCACTTCCCTGGGAGACAGAGTGCAGAACTTAACTCCTAACCTCTAGCTCTGGTGCTTCATCTCACAGTGACACTCAGCTATCTCTGTCAATATTAAAAAGTATAAAAAGCAATCTCAGTAAATAGCAAGCTCTTTTAAGAATGATCACACCTTTTGGCAATTCAGACTTGAGCAATCCAAGAAGCCTTCAAATATGGCCATGTTGGTGCTCTGATCCTGGTCTCTTTCTTCAACTGCTGAAACTTAATTTCCAGGGAGTGGTTGTTGAATCCAGAGTCCACATCAGTTTTTCTGCATGCATAAAAGGCCTTCTGTGTAAATCAGTATGGAAAAATTTCAAATGGCAGCATGTAGACTTTGAAACAAATAAAATACAGGCTTCATTGGGATCTGGAATTAAAACTTGTTGGACAGAATAAAAGGCAGATTGTTCTTCAGGCAGCATTTTTCATTTTCTTTGCATTCAACAAAATAATAGTTTAGAATTTCAATAGAAGAGAAGTTTAAACATTGGCCCAAGAATTGCAACTGAGGTGCTCAGGATGAATAATCAAAGTTCTGTTTGTATGTGTTAATGTACTGTGCTTATTTTGTCATATTTTTGAATGCCTGCAGGGGAACATGACTGAGGTGTACAAAATTATGCAGGGGGTTGATAAAGTGGATAGAGGGAGTCTCTTTTCCCTCTCATACAATACCAGAACCAGGGGTCATCCACTCAAATTGAGGGTTGGGAGAGTGAGAACAGACAAAAGAAAATACTGTACTTCTTTACCCAGTGTGTGGTTAGTCCATGGAACTCCTTGCTGCAGGAAGTGGTAATGACTTCTGACCACCTAAAAAGGGATTGGACAGATTCTGGGGGAAAGGTCCATCACAGGTTACAAACCATGATGGGGATACGTGTTACCTCCAGGCTTGAAAGGAGGGTCGATCAAAGTGTCAAATGCAGGGGAGTAGTATCAAGAGACAGGGATCTTGTTGTCTCATGTGCTGCCAGAGGCATCTGATGGGGCCACTGTGAGATATAAGAAGCTGGACTAGATGGGCCTTTGGCCTGATCCAGCATGGCTCTTCTTATGTTCTCATGCCTTGGTGTCTGTTCCACAAGTATTAGTGGTGTATGTTTATGTACAGAATTACAAATTAAAAAACTAGAGGAAGACGGGCGGTATATAAGCTCCATAATAAATAAATAATAAATAAATAAATAGAAGAAGGATATGGTGGCTATCAAATGACTTTCAAAAACCAATTTAAAGACCACAAAAGAATGGAAACGTTCAAAATTATGGGTCCCCTAATCAGACAACTGGAAAGTAAAAGGAAGGAAAGGAGGGATGACCCATCCATTCATGGTACCTTGAGCTGTAATGGAGGATAAATAATTGATATACTGTATATCAAATGGGGCTTATCAAGAGAAGCACTGCTGTTAGGTTTCACGTGAAGTAGCTTCAAGTCCACATCTGTAGATTTGGTGGCATTCAAAGAAGGTCCTATCAAACTCAAACTAGCCCCAACTCCCCATGACCAATAGCTGAGAAAGATGGCAGGTGTAGTACAAAAGCTACGGTACCTAGAAGACCACAGGTCCCACTATGTCCATTCTAAAAAAGAAATCTTACAGATTTTGAAGAAAATGGGGAGATGAAATGCATTCTGTATGGAAGAGAGCGCAGAAAAGTCAAATTCAAACAGAATTCTATCAACATAATAGATGTCAAAGAAAAATACAGTATGTACTTAGAGATCTGGAAGTTGAGTCATGGCAACTGGACTTCTTTTCTTGAGAGATTGAAATGTTTCACTACTCGTCCAAGCAGCTTTGTCAGTCTGAGGAAACTTAGTGGCGAGGCCTCCAATTTATAGTTCACCTTGATTTCACATCACCCTGGTCTGAATAGGCTCATGAGGTAAGTGGCCTGAATAGGCTCATTACATGTATAATGGCCTGAATAGGCTTGTTAGGTGTACAGTGGCCTGGACATATACATTACCCACGAAATATACATATACCCACCAAAGCCATAATTCAATGTGCTTTTTCTCTTAGTACAAATGCAAGAGTAGGTAATACCTTTACAGACCACTAAAAATGAATCATACAATTCTCAAGCTGTTGTGGGTCAGGACCATCGCCTTTGTACATTTCCCTTTCTCATCGGTTTGTTTCTTCTTACAGCAGGTAGTTGTTCTTTGGGCTTAACTCCAACATTGTCGCCACCCCAGAATATGATAATAAACGGTGAGAGAAAGACACTGGTCCTCTGCCTGGCAAATGCCGTCTCGGAGGATGCTTTGGGTGCCGTTTGGTTTTCCAGTGGAAATGGGAGTGTGTTGGAACCTTCCAACTACGGGATCTCCCAGGAAGAAGATGGGACATTCAGTGCAATATCTCATATTTCCATCAGCACCCAAGAATTTGAATCATGGGATACTATCACTTGCTATGTCGCACAAAACCAGACCTCAAGCAACTGGAGCACCTCATCACTTCAAATATCTGGTATTTATCCACGGGGGTGGGGGGGTGGGGATTTTAAATGGGAAAACTTTTGAAATTTTCATGGGCCACATATATCCTGCCTTGGGTTTGTGGCCATCTCTACTTGTAATGGAGCAAAATGTTGCCATATCTCCTGTAATGTCTAAATATCTCTTTTTATAGAGGAAAATGAAGATGACCCATGCTTAGATGAAAGCCAAGGAGGTAAGAGCACCAATGTTTCTTCACTCCCTCCCTTCCCTTCTAGAACTGTCATTATTTGTTGGGGGGCAGTTTTTAATGGGGCTCATGCAGTGGCTCCATCCGATTGAGACGTACAAAATAATGCAGGGCATGAGTAAAGTGGATAGAGGGACGCTCTTCTCCCTCTCACAGCATACCAGAACTAGGGGACATCCACTCAAACTGAGGGCTGGGAGAGTAAGAACAGACAAAAGAAAGTATTTCACCCAGCACGTTGTTAGTCTGTGGAACTCCCTGCCACAGGATGTGGTGATGGCATCTGGCCTGGATGCCTACAGATTCCTGGAGGAGAAGTCTATCGCAGGTTACAAACCATGATGGAGATGTGCAATCTCCAAGCTTAAAACCGGGGTACTTCAAGGGCCAGATGCAGGGGAGTGGTATCAGGAGACAGATATCTAGTCTCGTGCGTTCCCAGACACATCTGGTGGGGCCCGCTGTGAGATACAGGAAGCTGGACTAGATGGGCCTTTGGCCTGATCCAGCATGGCTCTTCTTATGTTCTTATGTTTAATTGCCCTGCTTTACTCATTGGCTGGATGTCTCAGTGGTTTAGCTCTTTGGTTGCAAAGCCAGAGATTTAGAGTTTAATTCATCACTGAGCTTCTTGGGAAAAGATCCAGCATGTATGATCTTGGGCAAGCTACAGTCCCAGGGTGCCCTAAAAAGGGAATGGCACTTCTGAATCCTCTACCTGGAAACCCCTGAAAAAAAGATCACAGTAAATCAGAATTGACTTGACAGTTCATGGTGGCCTTTGGTGGTCGTGGTGGTGGTGGTAGTGGTGGTTACTCAATGAACTTTAACATCCAGCGGTGTGGATTGTCCAGACATCATCAACTTCCATTTGTAACCCATCTTTTCTTACCACTTATTTCATTCTCTTCTTCTTCTTTTTAACTTCAGTGGGGAACTAAGGTAGAATAGATACCTAATGGCTTTTGCGATGCTAGAACAGAGAGGTAGGCAAAGTGTGGCAGTAAATCAGAATTTTGGGGTACTCATTCCTCCTAATGTTTCTTCTGGACATTGAAAGGCTGTGATTTGAGACAGGCTTTATCATCACTTCTTAAAGAAACATAGTGGCACGTGCTTAGACAAGCTTCCTTGCAGCTTGCAGAGGGTCCAGTTTAGAATACAGTAGTGACATAACCTATAGGAGAAAGCCAGTTAGATAAGTCTTCCATTGATTTGGAGAACATCTTTGGCTTGCAACTTCTGGATCTACTGGAATGTTTCATCTGTTCCGGCTGTTTCCAGTCGGTAACAAGGAAGAGTCTCATAGGGCTGAAAACCTAACATAAGAACATAAGAAGAGCCATGCTGGATCAGGCCAAAGGCCCATCTAGTCCAGCTTCCTGTATCTCACAGTGGCCCCACCAGATGTGTCTGGGAGCACACGAGACTAGATATCTGTCTCCTGATACCACTCCCCTGCATCTGGTCCTTGAGTACTCCGGTTTTAAGCCTGGAGATTATACATCTCCCTCATGGTTTGTAACCTGTGATGGACTTCTCCTCCAGGAATCTGTCCAGTCCCCTTTTGAAGGCATCCAGGCAAGATGCCATCACCACATCTTGTGGCAGGGAGTTCCGCAGACTGACAACACACTGGGTAAAAAAATATTTTCTTTTGTCTGTTCTCACTCTCCCAGCTCTCAATTTGAGTGGATGTCCCCTAGTTCTGGTACTTTGTGAGAGGGAGAAGAGTGTCCCTCTATCCACTTTACTCATGCCCTGCATTATTTTGTACGTCTCAATCATATCCCCCCTCAGGCGCCTTTATTCCAGACTAAAGAGCCCCTAATGTTTTAGCCTTTCCTGGGCCTTTCTAATAACTAAGAAGAGTAATGACATTTGCCACCCTCCTGCTCCCATATTTCTTGTTGACCCTGAGCTTAGCTCGTCGTTGGGGGAAATATTACTTTTCCCAGCAATAATGAATTGGAATCAGCAACTCCAGTTGCGAACCACAGTAGTGGGGTGTGGCTTGGTCTTGAATGGCCAATTGAGACCTGTTAGCTTTACAAAAGGCCAGCTCCTGGTATAGACGAAAGCTGCTAGAACTGATTTGTTGACTTAAGCATCAGTCCCCAACCTGGGTGACCCAGGTGTTTTTGAACTGCAACTCCCACAAACTCCAGCCAGCACAGCTGGTGAAGGCTTTTGGAAATTGCAGTCCAAGTTTAGGAACCGCTTACATAACTTAACAGAGACACCTGCATTTTTAATCATCCTTAATGGAGCATGATAGTGATCGTGGGAATTGTCATTATATTTATTATCCAAATGTATCATTCGACTACTTGATATTTCTCTCCAATTTTTTTTTCTGTTTCTTTTGTGGCAGGTCAGGATCAGACGCTCTCACCTGACATTCAACAACATCATCATTTTCAGGTCCTGCTTCTTTTGGCCATCAGAATTCTGCTATTCAAGATCCTTTTGTCTGATGTGCTGATGACTTGCTGCCTCATTTACAAGAGTGAAACATAATCTCAGCATAAAGAGCATGACTTAAAAGCAAACAACCCCAGGACATGAAGGGAGATGATGAAAACATTGCTCATAATGCTTCAGAGGATCTATAATAAACTGCCACAGGAAATGCTGGATTCTTCATGGGCTGGATGCTTATCTATCAGGAATACTTTCTCTGTGCACTGGGGGCCACAGAGGAATAAAAAATGTTCATCCTGCCAGCTCATGATATTCTTACCCTTGTTGAGACTGCAAGTATTTGTGTGAAGCACTGTAGCAGGTCACAGGAGCCTTGTGGCACAGTGGTTAAACTGCAGTAAAAGCAAAAAGCAAAGTGTTCTGTTTATATACCACCCCATTCCACTTCAAATAGTCTCTGGGCAGTTTACAGTTTTTAATTACAATATGCAGGCTGCACATTGCCCCCCCCACACAAGCTGGATACTCATTTTACCGACCTCAGAAGGATGGAAGGCTGAGTCAACCATGAGCTGGCTACCTGGGATTGAACCCCAGGTTGTGGGTACAGTTTTACCTGCAGTACAGGCATTTAACCACTGTGCCTCAGGGTGGTAATAGCATTAGAATGTTGGCTGTTTTGTTTCCTTGCCGCACAAGGTTGCTGTGGAGAGAAACAAGCAATGTGTGGCACCTTGAACTCATGGAAGGAAAGCCAAAATATACAGTAAATATAACTCATATATAATGATGATGATGATCTCTCTTCAGAGAAAGCACCCATCAACACTCAACTGTTCTGCAGTTCATCCACGGAGAGTCAGAACTGGTTCTCCCCTGTTATATGGTCACTACAGATAGCACACAGAAGCAATGAACTCAAAGAAGAGTTGGTTTGGCCCATTTAGGTAAAAGGAAGGTATCCCAGAGGTGAAGCAGAGTACATGTATAGAAGACAAGTTAAGAACTACACATGGAGAAAGAACCATTACCTCTCCTCCAGTGCTGGTTGCAAAACAGGTGGATAAAAGGGTGTTTACATTTGTCAGTTTTCAGGGCATGAACTGCCAAGGACACTATACCTTTATTTTCTTTGAATGGCTTTAAGGTTATGATTTTCGCCTTAATAAATAAAATACTTATTGAGTGGCAGAGAACAACAACAGTGAGTTGGAGCAGTTGGCATGTCTAAGTTCAAATCTCACAGCATTATGTTTACATGCTTTTCTAGTGCAGTAAATAAGAGGTTGAATTACAAATAAAGAAATCCCTGGTTTGGATTTCTCCCATGTGTTCACTAAGTAACCTTGGGTAAGATTCATTGTTTTCTCCTTTCCATCATTTTTATCCACCATGCTTGTATGAAGATTGATAATTTCCCTTATAGCCATGTGGCAAGGTTTTAAGACTAGATAATATATATAGAGAGAAAGAGTTATACAAATGTCAAGATTTAGTATCTTGATTCATCACCAGGTGACTGGAGACTCAATACAGTACTAAGCGTTTTTTTCAATTCAGTTCTACAATTCTTCCCTACTGTAGGGAGGAGAGGCAAGTGGACTCACCAGTGCAGGCTACAGGAATTGGATTTGCAACCAAATAACACCTGGAGGCCCACTCATTCCCCACCCCTCCACAAACGAATGTGTTTAAGGTTGCAGCCCGAGTGGTGCCATAAATTATCACACACGGGCGTACAAACATATAGAAACAAAGTTGTGGCATTTTTTAAAAATGCTGAATAATCTCAAATATTATTTTTTTTCAGGTGTTAATTTCCCATCTGTTGATGCAGAGGCCGCACTGGGTCGGAATCAGCCTTCCTTGTCCCCATTTCTGGGGTATTCTAAGGGCATCCAACTAGAGCTCCCATAATTCCCTGCCAGGTGGATGACGGATGGCCATGTCAGTCTAGTCCAAAACATCTGCAGGACTCTTGGTTGGAGCAAGCATCTCTGACCAGGAGTGGAGGGAGAATCCAGCCTTTTAAGTTCTAAATGTCCTTTTGCAATAAATAGACCCCCCCATCAAGCCGACCCATACAATCCATCTCCAGTCACGAGACGGATCGCCCCCCACCCCGCGAACGAGAGGTGGGCGCAAAAACCGACCTTTCCTCGTTCCTTATTGGAGGAGCTCTACGGCTTTTTGTGGGCCGCTGATTGGCTCCCATCTGAAGGACGCGGCGCCCCCTTCGCCTGCCCGTTGGTCTGAGCGCGACCGACACGCTCTGGGCTGCGATTGGTCGACGGTTCCGGTTGTTATAGTTACGCGGGGGGGCGGACGAGAGGGTCCCGGAAGTGCCGGGGCGATGGGGCTGGCGCGCCGGGGGCTGTCGCAGCGTGGCAGCCTTTGAGGCGGAGTCGCGGCGGAGGCGGGGGGGGCGGAGGAGGGGGGGAGCTCGAGATGGCTTCTTGGGACGCGGTCGTGGCCCTCTTGGCGACTCTGCTGCTCACCCCGGACCCTGGCTTGGGGGGAGCCATCGCCGAAGACAGCGATTGGGTCAAGCTGCCCAGCAAGTGCGAAGGTGAACCCAGGATCGAGGTGCTGGAGGGATCCGGGAGGGAGTCAAGGAGCGGGTGTAAAAAAATATATATTATTTATTTATTTACAGGGGTACCTTGTATAAAGGAATGAATTCGTTCCCAAATGAAATTAGGTTAAGCAAATTTTCCTTTATACAAATTTCCCCTAGGAATGCATTGCAAACAGAGTAATCCCTAATTATGCTGTAGGGATTCGCCCCATAGACGATTCTGTTAAGCAGATTTCCCCTATCTCCGGAATTGTTTATGTTGTACAGATTTTATGTTATACAGTTTGTTATAGGAGGGTCCACTGTGTTTAAAAAAAAAACATCCTCGGGAATCAACGAGGAAGAGTCAGGGAGCCTCGTTTGGCATAATGAGCTTTCGCGCACTGCAGCCCGATGAATGAGGTGTGCCTCCCGCTTTTTTCCTTCTTCAAGTTACTCTTCCTCCTCCCGAGTGGGCGATTGCAGCCGATGGGCACGGCCACACCATTTTGGGGATGATGGGTAGCCCAACCGAAGAAGGGTCCGAGGCGGAGGATCGGTCTGCCAGGGGAAGCCGGCGGGGGAGTGCGCTGGCAGGCTGCAAGAGGCGATCCTGGGGCCGCTTCCCAGCCCTGCTGTCCAGGCTGGTTTGCAACAAGATCGTGGCAAGAAGAGGGCAGGACATGCTCGCGACTCCGTGGGGATTAATACGTGTGAGTTAGGCGGAAGCTGTGGTGGACTGTATTCCCCCCTTCCTCAGAACTAGGAAGTATGGGAAGAACTGCGATGGCGTCCGCCAAAGCATATGCCAAAAACCATCAACCACAGCCTGGTACTAGTCTTTAAAGTAGCACAAGGGTCTTCATCGATGTTTTTAGGGATCGCAATAGTGCTCAGCTTTTTCAACGTTTAGAGTGCTTTGCAAGTTACATTTCAAGGGCTTCCTGAATGCTTACATATACTGTAGCTGGAAGACCTGTGGGTAACAATTGGAATGTAATGTTGTCATGATTTGAAATAAGATTTTTTTTAATTTAAGATTTTAAAATTGATTTTTAATTTAAATTATTATTTAAATCATTTTTAACCTACTCTGGTGCCTGCATCTGCTGTGACTTTCAAGTGTATGCAGCCTTTGAATGGGGTGATATGTACCTGGGTGCCATCCATTTTCATGGGCAAAAAGTGCTTTAAATCCAGAAAATATGTTGGATTGGAGAATTGTTCTTGTTCATTGATGGAAATTGTGATGATTAACCTCATTAAAGTTGAGGTAAAATGATATTGGGTATTATTATGAGTTAAGACAAGAAGAGAATTCATCAGTTGGGATACTAGAAAAGTCTGTGAAGACTCCCAGGCATCCAGGTGAGTTTATCTGAAAGTTGAGTTGAGTCACTTCTTTTTCTTGAGAGATTGAAACGTTTCACTGGTCATCCAAATACAAGTGAGCTATAAAATGGAGGACTCGCAGCTAGCTTTTCTCAGACTGAGGAAGCTGTTTGGATGAGCAGCAAAACGTTTCATTCTCTCAAGAAAAAGAAGTCCAGTTGCCATGACTCAACTTCCAGATACTAGAAAAGTGTTTTGCTCCGTATGTGTCAGGCAGCAGCTTCCGTTCTCTCTGGCTAGCATGACCACTACAAATAGTCTGTGCATATGGAATTGTTCAGCGCATCTGGGCATCAGTTTGCGGAGGGCTGGAATACAGCATGAAGGGTCGGAAGAGGAATATGGAGAGGAAAGTGGCTTTGATCTTTCCCTTTGAAAATATTTGCATGAAAGTGAGACAGAGACATCAGTGGGAGAAGAGCCACTAGGAACTAAAAATGGAAATGCACTGAAACGGCCTCTCTTTCAATGCACCTGTTACAGTTTTAGTCACGCCTGAGCAACCTCTCCTGGGGAGAGGTTTCATGTACCTGTCACTGGCAGCAGCACAGCTTGACAGCATGATGAGTTGTACTGTTTTCTGAATCAGTTGTGCAATAAAGACAAATGAACACTTGTTGAAGAGTTTGAGGAACATTATAATACAAGGCACGATGAAATCCAAATTGGTAATATAAAGGGGAAGATTGCAAGGATGATTCTCATCTCAGAATAATAAATGCTACATCGTCCATTGAAGGATGGGATTGATAAGAGGGGGAAAAACCTGACATGCATCTCCCAACAATTGAGAGCAAGTTTTAAAATGTGAAAGCCTAAACATTTAATTTTAATCAAGTAGAATAAATTGGGTATGCTTCATCTTAATATATATTTTGGGGGATTTTTAATGGTTACAACAAAAGGTTGGCAAAGATAGTCTGAAAGGGCTTCAAACGCATGTGGTTTATTCTAGGCTATCAAAATCCAGTACAGTATTTGGTTTTGGATATTTTGAGACTTGATCTCAATTTGTTTTCTTCTACGGTTGGATGATGGGAAATTGCAAGAAGAAAGGCACAGAGCTATGTTGGCCAACCAAGAAAGGAACGAAAGAGTGGCACATTTGTGTAAGTGGTGGTCAGATCTTTTTAAGGAGGAAGAGTTAAATGACTGTACTATCCTGTTACCTGCTATGGCAAAAACAGATCGCTACACTCATTGCTCTGTTTACTAGAAGGAAGAACTGTTACAGGTGACAGGTTGCAAGGGGCATTTGATGTCTCTGGATTCCTTAACCTTAGACCCATCATTTCAGCCGTTTCATTGGTGCAGCTCTCTGTACCATCCTAAGGAATCTTCATCTCCAAGGAGAAAGGCGGGGTAAAAATACTCAAAAAATAAATACAATAAATAAATCTAACCCCCTTTCTAAGGACTTGAGCAATATTTCCTGCAAGAACAAGAAGGAAGCAAAAAGTGTGAGTGAACCAGACCAATAATGAGATAGTGTATTTATTAGCGAGAGAGGAGAGAAGTGACAATGAGAAATAGGTATCTTGTGTTGGGGCATACTGAGCATGCTCCCCCTCCAGCAAATATTTGTCCTGTAAAGTGTTGCAGGACTTCGCATCCAAAAGGTACCAAATTAGCATATGTTCTAGTTTGAGGTGTAACAAAAGAGCTAGTATTACATCCATTTGGGTGGAGGGTTATTTATTTATTTATTTATTTATATTTATACCCATAACAGAAGCCTTCTGATGAGAGTGAATTGTGGAAGGACAAATGATCCACAAGCTGACTTTGGTTTCAAAATGGCACCTTATCAACTAGCGTATTCATAATGAGAAAGTTAACGGGATGAAAAGAGGATCTGAAAAACTGACTGTCACTGAAAAATGGAAACAGAAGAATAAATGAAATAAGAAAAGAGGAACAGAGAGGCAAATAGAAGACACAAGTAGCAACTAAAGTGAAAGCTACTGTGATATATAAAGATAGAAGACTGGTGATGTGAATGCAGTGATACCCACTGTGTGAACGAGGGGAGATGGTATCACTAACCCCAAAGTTCCTGGAGGAAATGTTGAACCAAGACGAAATGTTGCTGGACTCCAGCTCCCATCCTCTTTCAAATTTGGCCCTCCTGGCTAGGGATGATGGAAATCAGAGTCCAGACACATCTTGAGATCCACAGTGGCCACAGAGCCTTTTTTTAGAGGATTTAATTGAGTGCCTTCAGCCTTTAGCTGTGGGGTGGTATTAAATCTGTGAATAGGCTTCATGGAGTTAAAAGTACAAAATGTTCAGTTGTATTGGATACAAGTCGTTTGTGTGAGAACCTTTCCACTTGCAGTGTATTAAATGATCCCCTTCTGACACCACGGTATAACAAGGACATTCTTGCTTCTCTACCTGATGTCTCAATGTATGACGTGTTGGGCAAGTCAGTGTTGAAGAGTGGCAACATATGGTGTGCCCAAAGTTCCCAGGGAGGATGTTTCCCTGCTTCCAGGTGGATACCAAATTTGCAGGTGTCAACCGCTCAGAAGGTCGGAAAAGAGACTTCAATCAAAACATCTGAGGAAAGCATATGTTGTACACTGTAGCAGACTAATGACTTCTGACAGGTGTCGTGTGGCTCCTTTTGCAATACTGGTGCAGCAAATTGTTTTACCGAGTCAGAATCCTTTAACTGGCATGGGCAGCTTTTCCATATTCTGTTAATTCAGAATTCATGAGATCCCAGGTTGGAATCCAGCCTCAGACAAGAATACATTAAGTGGCTGTCAGTAGGCCATAACCTCACAGACAAATACACACTGTGGAATATTTGTATTCCAGATGTTTTGTATTTCAATTCCCTTAAGCTCCAGCCAGTCAAGGAACTGATGGAAGGGAAGTCTAAATATTTGGAGGGACAAAGGTCTCCCACCCCAACCGTACAGGGTTGTTGTGTGTAAAGCAGATTGAATATTTGAATAAACTGTACCAGGGCTATGTGTGACAATCCACTCTGAGGATAAGGATGAGAGCTATGTGTGTTAGTTGCGTTATCTAGTGCTAAGATGTTTGCTATCAGCAATGGCAGTTTTGTGACTGATCAGTGTTGTTCCTGGTTCTTAATGTTGGTACCTTCTCCATTTAATTTTGCTCTGACTTCATTGCCTATGGTCTGTTCCCACCCATACATCTCTCTCTCTCTCTCTCTCTCTCTCTCTCTCTCTCTCTCTCTCTCTCTCTCTCTCATATAAGTCTAGTTTTCAGCCCTAATTTTGGAAAGGGGCCTTCAACTTATATTCAGGTCAGTACTTTTAGCCACTGAGACAAGTGCTTGGGTTGGTGCCTAAAAGTCATTTTAAACATTGTGTGTCACTTCTCCTGACTCCCCTGTACATCACAGGGGAGCAGTGCGCGATGTTTAAAATGACTTTCAGCTCCCGAGGCAAGTGCTTCCCTCATTAGCTAAAAGTCATTTTAAACATCACACACCACTCCCCCAGCTCACAGAGGAAGAGCTGCCAGGCCCTGCTGCATTTCCCACCCTAGACTTATGCTCCAGTCAATAAGTTTCCCCAGCTTTTTGGGGTTAAATTAGGGGCCTCGACTTATACTCGAGTATATACGATATATATACTGTGTATATATCTGAAGTCTGAATAGCGCTTTATGTATCTGGTGCAGTGGGCTGTAGCAGGTGAAAGCTGGTGCCATGAACTGGGGAGTTTTCTGGGAGCTACAAGACATTGCGTTGTGCTCTTTAATAGGCTTTCCACTGCATGGAGAAGCTAGTAGGATTTAAGGAACTTTTATTTTTGGACGTCTCCTGGAATTCTTCACTCACTTGGCCACTGATCATGACAGCGAGGGGATTCTGGGAGTAGTTGTTCCAGAAAAATTACTTTTCTGATCCTAGCAGTCCCACATTTTAATTCTAAAAGTTCACGGCCCCAGCAGTTTGTTTAGATGGTGTTCATTCTTCTGTTGTGTAAACAAGTGGTATATGGAGAATGCTCAAAAACCTGTGTTTGCCCCCATAACCCTTGGCACCTTAAGGTGAGCATGTGAAAAATATTATTAATTTCCATAAAATAACGCAAGGTGAGTTCTAGAACAAACCCAGCCTAAACTAAACCTGGGGGCTAAAAATGATGACACTACAGCGATTATACTTTGGGCACATCATAAGGAAGAAGGCAAGATTCTCTCAAAAAGACAATAATGCTAGTAAAAGTTGTGGGCAGTAACAAAGGAGGAAGATCAAATATGATATAGATTGACTTCCTAAAGAAAGCCCCGGTTTTGAGGTTACCAGAGCTGGGCTGGGCTATTGAAGGCAGGACATTTTGCAGGCCACCCATTGATAGGGTTGCAATAGGTTGGAGGTGACTTGATGCCACATAACAACAACAAACTGTTGTAAACATATCTTTCTAAAGCCTTTGGTTCAACGTAAACAGAATCCCTTCAGTGACTTTCCCAGGGAACTCGCTGTAGTTTGAGAACTTGCATTTCCCCCCTTTTAATGTATTTCATGATACATTTTAATGTATTTAATGTATTTATTGTACTAACCTCTTTAATGTATTTGCACTAATGTATTGTACTAATGCTTAATGTATTTATTGTACTATCCTCTGGGTAGTGGACGGCACACAAGCTATATGAATACATAAAATAAATATAAATAATTTGTCTCCATTTGATGCTATTGAGCTTGCAACAAAACCACACCAATCTATTTACCTTGAATCAATAATGGAATTTTCTCCACGTTTAACGAAGTGACCCGAGTCTTGTCTCTTTCTAGTGTGCAAATATGTGGCATTGGAGCTGAAGTCTTCCTTTGATGAAACGGGCAAGACCAAGGAGGTGATTGACACGAAGTATGGCTTTTTGGATGGGAAAGGTTCCAAAATCAAGTACACAAAATCGTAAGTGAACGGGGCTGTCGACTGGCCTTTGCTGTGACAGGAGGGATTCTTATATATTTAGGGCAAGAAGGGTGATCAGGGAACTGGAACTCTAGCCCCATGGTAGAAAGACTGAAAGAACTGGGCATGTTTAGCCTTGAGGAAATGGAACTGAGGAGAGATATGATAACATTCTTCAAATATTGAAAAGGTAGTCATACAAAGGAAGGGCAGGATCTGTTCTCGATTACCCCAGAGTACAGGACATGTAATAACAGACTCAAGTTACAGGGAGCCAGATTTTGGCTGAATAGGAGAAAAAAGTATTATTATTATTATTATTATTATTATTATTATTATTATTATTATTATTATTATTATTATTATTATTATTATTATTATTATTATTATTATTATTTTGTTTGTTTCTGTTTCTATATTGTCGTAAGCTTTTCTTGTTAACCACCCTGAGTTCCCATCTGGGAAAATCTGGCGGTATATAAATATAAAAATAAATAAATAAAACTTCCTAACTGTTAGAGTAGCATGGCAGTGGAACTAATTATCTCAGGAGGTAGTGAGCTCTGCAGTGCTGAAGGTGTTCAAGGGAAAATTGGAAAACCTCCTGTCATATGTACTTGAGTTTGGATCGCTGCAGTGAGCAGGGGGGTTGACATGATAGCCTTATAAGGCCCTTCCCACTCAGTTATTCTATGACTCTCTTTTAAAACCACCATTTGACTTCAACTGTCAAGGTGGCTTACAATTGGGTTGGGTAAGAAAAGCTCAGTTGTCTGTCACCAGAAATTCCAACAGGATTCTAAATTGATCAGTTTGCTTCAGAAGCTAGAAGCTTCTTCATCTCAGTCTTAGGATGTTTACCTTCATGGTTGACTCAAGTCTTCCATCCTTCTGAGGGCGGTAAAATGAGTACCCAGGTCGCTGGGGGGCAGGGGCAATGTGTAGCCTGCACAGTGTAATTAAAACTGTAAACCACCCAGAGACTACTTGAAGTGGTATGGGGTGGTATATAAGCAGGACACTTTGCTTTGCTTTGCTTGGAGGAGTCTCTACTTAGAGGCACCAGACAGCATGGCGGACCGTGAACATGGAGGCAAAGTAACAACCACAGTTGGTTGATGTTGGCCTATGTCCTGCTGAAACTGGCAGAATTAAAATGTATCATGAAATAATTTTAATTCTGTGCTTATGTGTGTTGTCGTGGAATTGTGTTTGGTGTTCCTACCTCCTTTTGGATATAGGAAATTCCAGAAGAGATCATCTTTGCTAACTAAAACCAGATCTGGGTGGTTTGTTTTTTATAGCTGATTTTTCTTAGGAGATGCAGCGATGCTACTGATTTTCGTTTGCAATAGACTTGCCGTATATTGTAAGATCAGAGAAAATGTGTCAACAAGGTCTGGGTTAAAATACAAGTCAGCCCTTGGTCGCAGCTGGTGATATAGTTCTGTTTTGGTTTCACAGACTGTGATAAGCAAAAAAAAAGAAGAAGCTGGCTATGCCTGATTAATTACAAAAGCACTTGTATCATGATTTGATGTGTTTAAACATCAAATGTTCCGTAACATTTCCAGGTGGCTAACCAACGGAGTCCCTGTTTAGAGACTTGTGGACACTTGTTCAGGACAGTCACGTCACTGATTGCAGTGTCAGCTCAGGCTGCCCATTCCTGACAACCGGTTGATGTAATACTGACTCTCTTCACTACCTTAACGACTTCGGAGAGATTACGTTTGAAACAGCATTTGGAAAAACTGATTTGTATATTCAATTAGCTAAATACAGCTTTTCATTGCTACCAGAATAGATCTATTGAATGAAAGGGACTTAACTATATTAAGGTCAGTAGGACCCCTGTAGTGTCCAGTAGAACACTATTTAATAGGGAACACTATGCATAGCATGTTCTCTGTCTCTCCCTTCTGGTAGTACAGTAACATTCTGGAAATATACAGTATTTGTCTGGATCAGTGGTTCTCAACCTGTGGGTCCTCAAATCTTCCTGGACTGCAACTCCCAGAAATCCCTTCCAGAACAGCGAGTGGTAGAGGCTTCTGGGAGTCGCAGTCCAGGAACATCTGGGGACCCACTTGTTGAGAACTACTGGATCAGCAGATGCTATACATAGCTTGGTTTTTGGTACCCTCTCGTGGCCAGTTCTGGTAACTTCATCTTTGGAAATACAAATTTCTAGGATTTATCTTTTTAATATTTCCAGATGTGAATAAGCAAATCATTAGCTATTGATTATGCAGATAAGGGTGTGTGTGTCGTGCTGTATTCTCTTTGAGTTAGTATAGTCTTAAGTGAGACTAAATACTGGGTTTAGCTCATTTGATTTTACTGGCAAGTAAAAAAGGTGAAGGTCCCCCCCCCCAGACGTGCATGCTAGTCATGTCCAACTCTAGGGGCAGTGCTCATCTCCATTTTTTAGCCAAAGAGCCAGTGTTGTGCAAGTCCGTGGCCATGTAGCCAGCATGGCTAAGCACAGTTCTGTGCATGGAACACAGCATGTTGTTTACCATCCTGCTTTTTACAGTGGTACCTATTTATCTACTTTTATTTGCATGCTTTTGAACTGCTAGGTTGGCAGGAGCTGGGGTTAACAACAGGAGCTCACTCTGTTCTGTGGCACCCGGGATTCAAACTGCCAAGCTGCCGACTTTGCAGCCAACAGTTTCAGCACTCTGGCCTGTTGAGCCACCATGCCACGTTTTACTGGCAAAGGGTTAAGGAATTATGTTGTGCAAAGTAGAGGTATCATAGCAGTGGCAGAAATAAAGTTTGTAAGCAGCAAATGGATGAGCATCCTTGTCTGTTGATTATGTTTTGCTCTGTGCATCTCCAACAAGCTTGATTTTCCAGCCAGTGTTTATTAGTTGTATTAACAGAAACCTTATTGATCATTTTCTGCCTCTGCCGCCTCCTTTTTCTGTCTGCAGAGACATCCGTTTAATTGAAGTGGTAGAAAACATCTGCAAGAGGCTTTTGGAGTATAACCTGCACAAAGAGAGGCCAGGAAGCAACAGGTTTGCAAAGGTGTGTGGTATCTCTGGATTCTCCTGCTTGTAAACGTTGTTACACTACTTCTGTTCTGGATTTGAGTGCTTGGCCTGTGTGAAAAGGGTTCTATTTTCACCTGAGGCGGTTCCACCTCTTCAGACCCAGGCATGACAGGAGACAAAAGTGGAGACCACAACAATTTATTTAACTTCTCTGGAGGCTATTTCTCTTTCTCCCTCTGTTCAAACTTCCTGCCATCTTTCTCCTTAACATCCATTCCCCCTCAGTGCTGGCAACAACATAAACATGGTGTCCCACCTCAGCTTGCTTGGACGGGGGAGGAGATGGTGCACTCCCAGGCTCTCCCTTTCCTGCAGGGCTCTCCTCACAGCTGGGGGGGTTGGAAATAGAGGGACAATGGAAGGAGTTGACAATCTTGTCAACAAAACAGATCTTTGATGGATGTTTGGACTGAGCCCCTTTTCCTATCGTGTAGAAAAGGATGGGCTGGCTGTGCTAGATTTTGCCCTAAGAGGAATTAAAATCCCTACTGAAGGACACTCTGTGGGGAATGAGGTGAGGATATGGTGAGTGGAGACCGTGGCATCATCTCCAGTGAACTCTTTAAGAGGTGCAAACTGAGGGAGACATCCTGGTGCCTCAGTTGGTGGAAGATCTGTTTTTAAGAAAGGCATAGTATACTGGTATAGTGAGCAGACAGGGATCTTGGAGGTCCTGCTTCTAGTACCATTGAGCTGTGACACTCATTGAGCCATTCACTCTCGTGAAGTGGAGAGTCATGTACATCCCTTTGAGCTCACTGACAGGAGGGCATAACATAAATCTGTTATAATGTGTGTGTGTGTTGTGTCGTTATAGTCGTGACCGACCCTTCGTGAACCCATGTCCATGGAGTTTTCTTGGCAGGAATACTGGAGTGGTTTGCCAGTTCCTACTCCAGGCACCTACAGCACCTGGTATTCCCTGATGGTCTCCCATCCAAGGACTGACCAGGGCCGACCCTGCTTAGTTTCCGAAATCAGGCGAGATCGGATGTGCTTAGGGCATCTAGGTAGAATGGAACAAAAATCAAGTCTGCTGGCCAATGCAATGTCTTATATCATAATTCTGAAGGGACGTTACACTACATACCATAAATAGCACAGCAGGTAGGGGATGCTAGCAAATTGTCTGAACTGTGTTCTTCTTATGGTAGGGAGGTCATAGGTAGGACGCTTGTCCATCTAAATCTTTGTAGTCCAAAGCATGGGAATTGGGTTTAACCTGGGCATACAGCACCACTGATTCATCACTAAGTGCAGTGACATGTTGTTTTATGCTTTGCTTCTTGTAACACCCTCCATCTACATGTACAGCTGGCACTCACCCTGCATCTTAGCCACCTAGAAGGAAAGGAGAGTTGTACAGAATGCTGACCTGTCAGTCCTTTTCGGACCTGTTGAACTCTCTCTTCATTGAGCCTAATTGGCATTACGAATTTATGTTCTTTCTTTTCTCTTTGTTGCTCTTCCTAAAGATAAGCTTTGACTGCATTGTCTTGTCACTTCAGGGCATGTCTGAGACGTTTGAGACACTCCATAATTTGGTGCATAAAGGAGTCAAAGTTGTGATGGACATTCCCTATGAACTGTGGAATGAAACTTCGGCAGAAGTGTCTGATCTTAAAAAACAGGTATAGTGCTTGGATTAACTGTATGGAAGATTAAGAATTACTCTATAGAGATAATAAGTTCAATAAAAATGCCCCTTTGCCTTCCCAAGGCAGAGATAAATCATTTATATCCGGTATTTATAAGAATACTTTTTTTCCATGATGAAATCCAAGGGATTGCCAGAAGATACTTCGTCCCAATAATATGGCTGCTAGTAAGGATATTGCCTCTCATCTTAGAGGGAATTTGTCTCTGAAGGCTGGGGAATGTAAACAGGAAACTATTATTACCCCCAAATACCAGTAACCTAACTATGTTTCTCATGGGAAGAGAAGGGGCGGATGTGAGTTTTAACCCAACAGGGCTCTCCTTGTATTTGTAAAGCCACAACCAGATTTCATCCTAATGTTGTTCAGACCAGATCTAGCTGTGCTTTATTTCATCACATTTGCTGTGTCCTGTATCTATCAAGCCGTTCCCAACTTTGGGTCCCCAGATGTTCTTGGACTACAACTCCCAGGATTCCTGGCCCAGCACAGCTAGTGGTGAAAGCTTCTGGGAGTCTTAATGCAAGAACAGCTGGGGACCCAAGGTTGGGAACTATTGAGTATAGACTGTGGATTGGACAACTGGTTGACAGGTCAGTTAAGTCGATCTCTAGATGCAGACAGTTTATCAAGCCACCTGTTCAAAAGGAAAGCTCTGTAATGTCCTCCAACATGCCTGGGAGTTACTGAACCTTAATTCCTGAAGCTCCAGCTAGCATGGTACAGTGGACCCTTGTATAACAAACAGTTTGTATAACATAACATTTGTACAACATAAAATATTCCGGAGATAGGGAAAATTTGCTTAACAGAATCGCCTGTGAGTCAAATCCGTACAACATAAAAATGGGATTACTCCATTTTCAATGCATTCCTATGAGAAATTTGTATAAAGGAAAATTTGCTTAACATAATTTCATTTGGAACGAATTAATTCCTTTATACAAGGTACCACTGTAATTGGGAATATATTCTTAGACTTATAGGTGAACATCTGGAGACCCACAAGTTCCAGAAGCATTGCTCTTCAGTGGTTCTCAACCTGTGGGTCCCCAGATGTTCCTGGACTACAACTCCCAGAAGCCTCCACCACTCACTGTGCTGGAAGGGATTTCTGGGAGTTGCAGTCCAGAATCAGAACCACTAATCTAGATGATTGACCAGGGGTTTCAGTTGATCAAAACTGCTGTAGGGCCATCAAGCACTGGTTTCAGAACTGGGAGAGGATTGTCTTTCACCCTTCAAACTCCTACACCTTCAGTAATTAGAGTACCCGTTAGAGCAGATTTTGATCTAAAGAAGGAAGAAGAGGAGAGGAGACCCCCTTTGGCCAAGCAACAGTCTGTTGCATAACACTGGACATTTGCCTCAAGAGAGTTCCTTGTTGGTTTGGGAATAGTCTAGGCATATTTTTGGGGGAAGCACCTGTGTATCTGACCTTTTGTGTATGTTTCCTTTAAATTGTACCTTCTTTGAGAGAGGAATTCTGTTGATTACTTTCTCTGCTCTCTCTTCGGTAGTGTGAGATCATGGTGGAAGAATATGAAGATGTGATTGAAGACTGGTACAGAAACCACCAGGAAGAGGACATTTCCCAATTTCTCTGTGCAAATCATGTCTTAAAAGGAAAGGACACCAGTGAGTTTATCTTTTAGTGAAGTGACAGCCCTAGTGGCTGGGATCTAAGGACAGGGGGAAGACTATATATGAGACCTCTATGAGTACTTGGGTGTCATTGTTTTTTTTTTTGGAGCTTTGTGCCACCAGTACACTGCAAACGGTGGGACTATTCAGTCCTGAACGACGGCTCCTAAGAGGTGACCTGATTGAAATTTATAAAATCATACACCTTGTTGACAAAGTAGATAAGGAAAAACTGTTTTCCCTGTCACACAACACTAGACCAGGGGGCACTCCATGAAACTTTTGGGTGCTAGATCTCAAACAAATAAGAGAAAGTACTTTTCCACCCAGAGGATCACTGGTCTATGGAACTCCCTGCCAGAAGAAGTGGCGTCAGCTGTCAGCCTTGACAGCTTTAAGAAAGGATTAAACAATTTCATGGAGAAATTGATGATTCCTAGCATGGAATTGGGCTTCTTCACTGCTGCCACACATTGGGTAGACACTTTAATTGAGCTGCCTACCAGCACGCCAAGATCTCTTTCCTGATCCATCACGGATACTCCAGCAGAACCCATGAGTTGATAGATAAAGTTTTGATTTTATCTGTATTGCTGTGTATTACTGTATTAATATGTATTACTTTACATTTTCCTACATTGAAACACATTTGCCATTTCGTAGGCCATTCCCCCAGTTTGGAGAGATCCTTCTGGAGCTCTTCACAATCTTCTCTGGTTTTCAGCACCTGGAAAAGTTTCACGTCATCCACAAACTTGGCCACCTCACTGCTTATCCCTGTCTCCAGGTCATTTATGAACAGATTGAAAAGCACCAGTCCCTGGACAGATCCTTGGGGCACCCCAGTTTTCACCTCTCTCCATTGTGAAAATTGCTCATTGACACCTACTCTCTGTTTCCTGGATCTCAACCAGTTCTCAGTCCATAGGAGGACCTGCCCTCTTATCCCATGACTGGGCAATATTGTCAGCAGCCTTTGGTGAGGCTTATCTCTATGTCCAGGCTATGTTTTATCAGTGATTCCTTACTTTACCTAAATGTTTACCTCAGGAGGTCACTATACCACTACCTTAGTTTCCCTCAGCTTAACAGTGAACCTATTACCAATTTACCTCAAATTTTACCTCAGAGAATTGCACTGATATGGTGACAGACACTTCTCTTCCAGCTCTCCAGATCACACCACTCAGGACATTCCAAACTATTGGATCTCCAAAATCCCCGTGGGATTTTCAGATCCCATTCCTCTACTACGGTGGTCCCCAACCCCCGGTCCGCGGACCGGTGCCGGTCCGTGGACCGGTCGGCACCGGGCCGCCTCGGGAGGCCGGGGAGGCTCCTCCCCTTTTCCTCCGCCGCCCTCCTCCTCCTCTTCTCTCCCGCGGGCGGCCGGTGGAGGAGGAAGGCTGGAGGAGCGCAGGAGGAGCCGCCGCCGCCGCCTTTGCCTCCCTCCTCCCCTCCCCTCCCCTCCTCCCGGGCCGGCCAGCCGGCGACTCCGCCCCAAAACGCTGGCACCCCGGCGGCGTTGGCGGCAGCCGCTTGGGCTCCGCCAGGAGGGACGCGGCGGCGTTGGCGGCGGCCCAGAAGACCGGGCTCTCCTCGGTCCGTTGCTCTCCTCTGGGGAAGAGGAGGCGGAGGCGCCCATCCTCCTCCTCCTCCTCCCCCCGGGATCCCGCTGCTGGCGCCCCGCTCGCTTTCCCCGGCGGAGGAGGAGGCCCACGGCGGTGGCGGCAGCAGGAGCAGGAGCAAGCGCGGCGCCAGCAGCGAGACCCACGCGTGGCACCCACCCGGCCGCGCCGGGAAGCGCCCTCGCGGCACCGACGAGCCGCCGCCGCCTCCTCCTGCTCCTGCTCCGGTTCCTCCTCCTCCCGCCGCCGCCGAAGGAGCAGCAGCGAGGGCAATTGCGGAGGGGCGATTGCGGCGGCGGCGGCGGGGGGGATTGCGGGGGGGGGTGGCTGCTGCTGTTCCTCCGGCGGCGGCGGCGGGAGGAGGAGGAGGAGGAAGAGGAGCAGGAGGCGGCGGCGGAGGCTCGTCGGTGCCGCGAGGGCGCTTCTCGGCGCGGCCGGGCGGGTGCCGCGCGCGGGGCGCCGGGGCCAGGAGCCGCGCGCGGGTCTCGCTGCTGGCGCCCTGCTCGCTTTCCCCGGCGGAGGAGGAGGCCCACGGCAGCGGCGGCAGCAGGAGCAAGCGGGGCGCCTGCAGCGAGACCCGCACGCGGCTCCCGTCGCCGGAGGAGGAGGCGGGGGCCCGCCTGCCCAGGAGCCCCGGGTTCCCCCCCACCCCGCCCGTTTGTGGGGGGGGAGTGGCACACCCGACGCCCCAAGCCGGTGAGTGCCGCCGCCGCCGCTCTCGTGCCTCCCCCTCCTCCTTCCCTCCCATCCTTTGCTTTCACCCCCCCCCCTTTTGCCTCCCCGCCGGACCCCCCTTTCGCATTCTCCCCCCCTCCCCACCCCCACCCCCAGCTTCGGGCCACAGAAAAAATTTCAAAAATTTCCCGGTCCGCGGGGACAAAAAGGTTGGGGAGCACTGCTCTACTAGGTCCCCAAATCCCCTACTCAGGATTTTCCAAGACCTCTCCTGGATCTCCAAAATCCCCACTGGGTTTTCAGATCCCATCATTGCCACCAATTTGTGACCAGCCCCAACCAAGGCTGGTCACTTTTTAAAATAACTTTCCATTAAGGACCTTCACAACAACCATTAACCACACCAGACCCAGAGGTTAAAGAATGAGACATTTATTACAAAGTAACATCAACTTGGGAAACAACAGCTCTAAGCTTTGGTTCTTCTTCAGTTACAATAGCACAACTACACACCCTCTGCTTCTTCACTCACTCCTTCCCCCCCCCCACCCCAAGCCTTCCTGTCCCCTCTTCCTCCAAGCTCCAGGATAGGCTGTCCACATGCACAACCTAGCCAATCACCTTGCTCCACTGTTGCCAAGCGGACTAGATGGGGTTCCCATCACAACTGCCTTTCTTCCAACATTGGGACTCCAGAAGATTTGCAAAACATTGCACATTGAAATACACAAATTGCAAACACTAAAATAGGATTAAATTAATTGCAATTGTACAATTAAATCTAAAGCATTAAATTAATTGCAATGATAAAATTAAAACTAAAGCAATGGTAAAATTAAAACTAAAGTACTTTTAACCAAAGTAGTGTTGGTTAAAAGTACAACACTACCAGCAGTTTTTCTTTTGCTTCCCCCAAAAATGTTACAATTGAATGCAGCTAATTCCCAAAAGCCTACCTGAATGAAAAAAAAAGTCTTTGCCAGCAGCCAGAGAGATAGCTAGGAGGGCAGGGTCTCTTGGCAAGGAGTTCCAGAGTCTGGGCACAGCTACAAAGAGGGCCATCTCCTGAGTCCCCACCAAAGAAGCTGCTGAAGGGGGCAGGATTGTGACTTTCCAGCTGGCCAGGTTAGGATGGAAGGATATGTCCTTTCAAGACTGCCAGGTTCTTTCAGATCTCATGATCTCCCTCTAAGTCCTCTTCTTATCTTTCCAGGCTGCCTGGCAGAGCAATGGGATGGCAAGAAGGGGGACTTGGCAAGTTCAGGACAAAAGAAGGGGAAGAAAAAGGAAGGCAAAGGCAAAAAGACTGCCAAAACTAAGAAGAGCCACAAGGCCAAGGCCGAGCAGAAGAGAGAGACCACTGAGGCAAGCACGGAGGAGGCACCCACAGGAGCAGAGGAGGAAGAAGAGGCTGTCCAGAAGCCCCAGCCTCTGTTACACAGCACCGACGAGCTGTAGGTGGCCAGCCCTTCCCTTTTTGGGCTTGCAAGCTTGCGTTTGGGCCACCGAGACCCGCTTTAGCTCCGTCATGGAGGAAATGTGCAAGTCTGCCCCCTGCTGGGCAATGCTCCGCGGTTACTTGAACTTCAGCTCTCCAGTGTTACTTCATCCTTGTCCCAAGGGCAGCGCGGGCGATGTCTAGCTGGCCCCGTTCACACTTGGGGAGGTAGTGTGCCAGAAAGGAGAGCAGGTGAAGGGCTGCCTCCCTCAATGGTGATGGCTTCCCTTCAGAAGCTCAGGCTGCCACTCATGTTGAGTTTCTCCTTTCCTTCGATGCTTTGATCTTCCAAAAACAGAGGAAGGGGGACAGGAAGAAGATACCAGACAATGAGATCTGCAGTTCACCTTTCAAACCCATGGTACAGGTTTCAGCTGTAGCCAAGATAATCTCTTTAATCAGCCCAGTGGGCTGCTTATGGGACATTTCTCTAAGTCACTTTGGAAGGTGGGTGGTCTCGTTCTGCTTTTCATAGCTATCATGTTGTAGGTCATTGCGTTTACTTGGAGGGAAGTGGAGAAGAGGATTCTCCCAGCGGAATTAAAGGCACTGTTGTTGTTTTGCTTCCTTCTTTTGTTAACTTCTTTTTCTCTTCTCACCTCAAGGCATCAGTTCCTTTAGCATCTCTAGTCTGGGGGGGGGATTTGCAAGTGTTTGCAATGCTTTCCTTCCACCCACCCACTTGTCCTCTCTTGCTGCAGGGAGTATGTTTCCCATTTTCTCAAGTCCTGCAAAGTGTGTAAATAAAACATTTTTGCATAATGTGTGCTTCTTTTAAACCCCTGCACTGGCCTCTGTTTTTGTATGTGCCCAGATTATTTATGGTACTTAGTATAATCCAGTCTCTTGGCTCCTACTGTGGCTTCACAGGATTTTTACTATTGTTCAGTATAGTAGTACCTCGGTATATGGAATTAAGGCATTCTCCGGTACGTTTAGTAATGTGGAAATTTCGTAAACTGGAAACACACCACAGGGGCACAATGCATCCTGGGAAAGGAAGTCCTTTGAAAAAGAAATTGTAAACCGAGGTTTTTCCGGGGGGGAAAACCTATGTAAACAGAGGCATTATTTTCAATGGATTTCCTTTCATGAACCAAAAATTTCGTTGACCGAAACATTCACAAACTGGGGTACCAGTGTATTTGGGAAAGTGGCTTTTTCTGGAATAAAGGTCACTAAATCTCTTATACAGTGCTCAGACTGGCAGGGGTTTTTGGGCAGGTGTAGTCCAAAACAGTAGTTTTTTCCATGTTCTCATTATGTTGAAAGGAAGCCACAAAGGCCACTTAAGTGCAAAATGATGAACTGAATGCCACCATATCAGCTAGAGCCATTGTACCAACTTGGTTGTTCATCACCAATCTTTCTCCTTTTTAAAATAATTTAAAGCCAATTATTAAAGAATATAAAATATACAAAATTAACACATAAAAGCTTAATACATACTGGTACACAAAGTGCCCCCTCCACCAGGACCCTTTCAAGATATGTCACATGTATTTCACTTGTGATGCTCCATTCCACTTCCAAAACCGAACTGATTCCTTTGATGGTATATAAATAATACATAGTCAATAAAAGCTCCTTAAAGATATGTTTGTTTATCAACCCAATAAGTTAGTTCATCACTAATCGCGATACTTCATACCTCTTGATGCCAGCCATTTAATTGAAATCTGTGCTTTCCTTTCCAGTTTTTAGATATGGAACTGTTTTCCTTGTAGCCGTGTTGAAGGCCACCTGGTACTTGCAAAAAATTACAAATGTACAACATTTGTGTTAATTTATTTTTGAACTTCTATTCTACCCTGTTTTCTACTCTAGGAGCCTCTTGGTGCAGTAGTTAAATTGCAGTATTGCAGTGAAGCCTCAATGTCTCAATGTCAATATCGATGTTTTTGTTTGCTTCATTGATTATGAAAAAGCATTTGACTCAATTAAGCATGATAAACTTTTTAATATTCTTAAAGAACTGTGCCTGGACAATCATGATATCAGATTGATTGGGAATTTGTGTTGGAATCGGCATGCTGGTGTCTGGATACATGGTAAGATATCAGAAGAGGTGTCAGTTATGAAAGGTGTTGGTCAAGGTTGTATTTTCTCACGTCTACTTTTTACTATCTATTCAGAAAGAATTTTCTGGGATGCTCTCGAAGGAAAGAACCAAGGTGTGAAAGTGAATGGAAGTTCTTGTTAATAACAAGATATGCTGACGACACTCCTGCTTGTAACAAGTCTGGGAGATTTGCAAGGATTATTGGATTCTGTTGCTGCAGAAAGCAGTGCCATCAGATTGTGACTTCACATGAAGAAGACAAAATGGATGGTTATAAGTAAAAAAACAAAATGGTTCACAGAACTTCCTCAAGATCTGCAGTCATATAATTGAAAGAGTATTGTCTTATAAATATTTGGGTTTCTATGTCAAGGATAACTGGGACCTTTCATGTGAAATTCATTGTAGAATTGAACAAGCTAGAAATTCCTTCCAGAAAATAAGGAAGGTCTTGACAAACTGGGACTTATCTATCAGACTTCGTACTCAAATATTTCGATCCTATGTATTCACTATACTTCTCTATAGTGTTGAAATTTGAACCCTCACAGACACATTATGCAGGAAGCTGGAAGCATTCAAAATGTGGACGTACAGAAGAATTATGAAGATACCTTGGACAGCCAGATGTGGCTGTATTACAGCGCATGAATAAAAAGCTAGAAATCATCAATTCCATAAAGAGAAAATTGCAATATTTTGGACACATAATGCACAATAAGAAATACCATCTGCTGCAAATTATCCTTCAAGGAAAGTGTGGCCCAGGGTGTAGAAGAACATTCTGGCTTAAGAACTTAAGCCAATGGTCCGCAGTGAGCACAGCTGCTCTATTTAGAATAGCTTTAGATAGAAACCAGTTCAGGCTGTTGATCGCCAACGTTCTATGAGGACATGGCACTTGAAGAAGTGAAGCCTCTGCTTATGACCTGAGCTTGATCAGGTTTGGGTACCTGGCTTGAAGTTGACTCAGCCTTCCATCTTTCTGTGGTCAGGAAATTCAATACCCAAACCACTGGTGGGAAGGCAAAGTGCATTCTACATAATTAAGTTGTAAACTACCAAGAGAGTGCTTTAGGCACTGTGGGGCAGTATATAAGCATCATACTTTGCTTTGCTCTTGGCTTTTTGCTTTTACTTTAGAGCCATTAGGTTCTTTATTGCCCATTACATTTATATTCCCCCAGTTCCATTACTGAGCTGTTCTGCCCTTCATCTGAAAGGCTGATAGAAAGGGACTGGTCCAAGGTCCTTCACTGAATTCCATGGTTGAGGGGGGACTGAAACATGGGTCTTCCAAGTCTCATGCCAATTATATGTGCACTACGTCACACTGGGCATTCCTGTGCCCCTTCTGTAACAGTTCCTGAAGTTGAACACAAAACCCACCCAATTACTCATGAATTGCACATTGCTCTATTTAAATTGCTCACTTCAGTAACTACATGTGGGTTCCCCATTATGCTTTGTAGAGCAAAGGGGGAAAGGAATTAAAATTCCACTCTTGAGAAGTGCTTGAGACAGATAAGGTACTTGCTGTAACTCCAGCTTTGTTAGTCTATGGATCCTTTCCCCATGTGGGGCTACGGAGTTCCCCTTGTTATCATGCGTAGCTGAAAATGTCATATTGTTAGATCTGTTGGTTTGTCTTGGGTAACATTGCCTATTGGCAGTGGAAGCCACAACACTACCGTATAGTGCAGTGTTGGCAAACCTATGACATGGCTGCCAAAGGTGGCACTTGGAGCCCTTTCTGTGCATACCTGACATGGCCCCTTCACAGCCACCTGTATTTAGGGGCACTTGGCGAAAAATTAGTGGGTTTTGAATCGCAATTTGGACCAGCCATTGAACCAGGGGGCATGTTTTACCATTATAGCTTCTTCACAGCACCCAGTGTTCATTGGTACTTTTCATCCAAGTACCAATCAGGCATAATCCTGCGTGCCTTCCAAAATCAGAGTGGCTTGGCATATTTACGGTAGTTTGGTGGATCTTCTGTGCATGAGAACTGAATTTTGTCTCGCAGCAACCTGCAACAGCTGTCCACCTCTGTCATTTAATAAATCTCTTCCTCACTGTCAGCACTCAGGGTGATCCTGATAATGTTTAAAATGACTTTTAGCCACTGACCCAAACTTGCCTCAGTGGCTAAAAGTATTGACCCGCATATAAGCCGAGGACCCCTTTTTTCAGCCCAAAATTAGGGCTGAAAAACTAGGCTTATACTCGAGTATATACAGTAGATGGATTTGGTCATACCTTACACAACGTGGCCTGATGTTTCCCTTCGCCCCAAAGCTCTGTATTTAAATATTAAGCTGATCCAAATAAATAATTCATGCCAAAAGATCAAAGGTGGATGCTCGGAAAAGGACTCAACTTCCAGATAAACTCACCTGGATGACTGAGAATCTTCACAGACATCCTGATGTAGGATTCTTGGTATCATTCTGAACAAAAAAAACACCACAGAACAGCCTTCCCCAGCCACGTGGCCTCCATATGTGTTGGACTTCACCTCCCATCAGCTGCACACAGCTTGGCCAAAAGTCATACAAGAAGTTGTGGTCCAAAAATATCAGGACATCCACATTGCAGAACACTGTCCGAGAGACACAACAGTACGGTCATTGATGGAAGAAGCCATCTGGTCATGGTTCCATCCCTAGCAGTGGAAATTGTAAGGGCTCTTCCATCTGAAGCATTTCCTTTCTATAATGTACCTGATTCATAGGTGGTGTTATGGGTATTTTTACTACGATCCACAGATGGTCAAGTTTCTCCCAGAACAGTGCTTTTCTGTGGGATTTTTATCCTCATTCTGACCTGACAAGTCCTTTTCCAACTTGTGGCTTTAATCAGATGATTGACATATTGTAACCTCCTCTCAGTTCATTTCCTTCTTGAATATGCTGTTCTGAGATCATCTATCAGTATCTGGTGTTTACTTTCTGTCTCTATTCTTGTAATTCAGCACCCCTCCTTTCCTTCTGGTCAGCTGTTTCCTTCTCAGAATTGAAGTTGCTGGAAAGAAACCGAAAGTATAGAGCAAGCTGCTAGAAGCAGAAAATACTACCAATGGCAGAAAAAGAAAACTGAAAGTAAGAGGCAGGTTGTCCAATACAAGTACACAATGCCATAGCAATGAAAATTGGATGGAAGACCCAAAATATGACATAACTAGTTATTGCATATCAATCAAACGTGGCCTTTGATTTCCATGGGAATGGTCGCATTAAAAGCAAAGGAATCTAGAGTCATCTTAAGGCCAGGGCAACCAAAGCCACAATGTTAGACACTGTTGTTCTTGTTGCATACCATCAAGTCCCCTGTGACTTGTGTGATCTCCAGAAGGTCCTGTCCTCAACAGCTCTGCTGAGGTCTTATAAACCCGAGTCTATGGTTCCTTTACAGAGTCAACCCACCTCATGTTTGGCTTTCCTGTTTTCCTGCTGTTTTCTACCTTTCCCAGCATTATTCCCCCCCCCGAAAATCCTGCCTGTTCATGATGTGCCCCAAGTACAATAGTCTTGTTTTCATCATTTTTTGCCCCCAGAGAGTGATCAGGCTCAATTTGTTCTAGGACACACTCGTTCATGTTTCTGGCAGTTCAGGGTATCTGTAAAACTCAACCAGCACCATATTTAAAATACCCCCCCCACACACACACATCACCAGCTTTCCTCATTGTTGAGCTTTCACACCTGTACATAGCACTCAACAATACAATAGTGTGAATAATCTTGGTTTTGATCTCCAGTGAAGTCCTTACACTTGATGATCTTTTCTAATTCAGCTCATTAAACTTCAGAACAATCTGTCCGCCATTTATGATGCTGCCCTTTCATCAGTCCCCAAACAAATCAGAACCACTTCACACCTCCACTAGGATGGCCACTGCTAACAGCCCATACCAGTGGACATTATGGCCGACAAAGCGGACAGGTCCATGAAAGCATCCCATACACACAATGCAAGATTTTGACTAAGAATTTTATGAGGCAACAGACGAACAAAAAGTCAAAAAACAAGTGCCACCTTAAACACTAATAATATACAGTAATATAATATATTTTCCCTGGGCCGTTTCTTTGGAATTTATTATATGAAGTGGCCTACAGATAAGATTAATAATGGAATCTATTGCAGGCAAAAAAACCAGATAAAAAACAAAAACAAAAGACACAAAACATGTGGCACCTTAAAGACTAACTTTCATATTTAATGTAACCTTTCGTGGACTACACGTCCACTTCTTCAGACATACAGCAGCAGAATGAGGTGTGCAATATAATATATGTGATGGGATATACACATCTATGCAAGGGAAGCAACGAGGGGCGCCTTCGGGGGCCTGCCTTAGAGCCGCCAAAGACAGGAGGCAACTCCCCTTCTGGGAAGCGGTAAACAGAGGCCGGGCGTCAGTCAACCTTTGCCTTCGCTTGGACTCGTAGGCACCACCTCCGGGGCGGGTGGGCGGGACCGGTGGGTGTGTCCCTAGCCTCGCTCCCTGATTGGCCGGCTGTGGGCGGAGAGGCGGGGCCTCGGCTAGCAGGAGCCTCGGTGGCTACGGGCTGCCGGGCTCGCTGCGGCTCAGAATCGCCGGCCGCGGCCGAGGAAGTGGGTGGGTGGCTGGGTGGTCGGTGGTCCGTCGTCGTCCAGCCGCGCTGCCTCTTCTTCTTCTTCTTCTTCCTCTTCCTCCTCCTCTTCCTCCTCCGCCATGGTGGACAGCATCTACCGGACCCGCTCGCTGGGGGTGGCGGCCGAGGGGCTCCCGGACCAGTACGCCGACGGCCGGGCGGCGCGGGTCTGGCAGCTCTACATCGGCGACACGCGGAGCCGCACCGCCGAGTACAAGAACTGGCTGGTGTCGCTCCTCCGCGGCCACGGGTGCAAGACGGTGCTCGACGTGGCCTGCGGCACCGGGTGAGTAAAGAGGAGGAGGAGGAGGAGGTGGTGGTGGTCGAGGCGGGAGGCGCCCTTTCCGGGCCACCGGCCGGCCTCCGAGTGCCTTCTCGGAAATCCGCGTCGTGGTGACAGAAGCTGTCACTTTTTTTAACTAATCCGGTTCTGTTCCGCGATAACTAATCCGGAGTAACAGCCCCGCCAGTGTGGGTCAGCTCCCTGCGTTCCCTCCGACCTCATAGTACAGCACCTTGTTCCGCCCCCCAAGTTGCAGGCAGGAGCAAGGCAAGGGGTGCCTTGCATCATCCAGGTTGGTTGCTTGGGGTGGTGGGGCTCTCGTTAATTCGGATCTCCCCCCTTCCTGTTGACACAAGGATGGGGAAGATCCGATGCTGCTTCCTTTGCAGGTCTTTTTCTTTCACTTTCTCTCTTGGGTGCCCCAAAAGAACCGAAAGCTGACGTGTGTGTGTGTGTGTGTGTGTGTCCAGTGAGGCTTTGGCCACTTGCTTTCCTGTCTGCCACCACTCCCAGCCTCCCCAGATCAGCTTCAGAAAGAACCAAAAAGCATACATGCAGCATAGGAATTGTCATTCCCTTTTAGTATCACAATGTTTAATTTACTCATCAAGTATCTCTCTGTGGAATAGAAACTGGACATTTTTTATTGCAACCACCTACCCCTGAAACGTCACCCATCACCCTCCCTCCTAGTTTTTAAGAAGCTACATAAAGGTAGCTGTTTAAATCTGCCTCTTATTAATACTGTGCTATCTGATTTTCAACTTTGGTTTCTATTAAGGCAAATCAGATTCGGCAAGTTATGTGGTTTCATTGAATAATTTCTTGTTTGTTAATGTTTGCAGTTGGTATGGTTTTATTTTTGGCCTATACATGTTGGTTGTTAATTGTCCAAAGAGTGTGTATCACACACTTTTGCGTGCGCCAGAGAGCGCATATCACACATTGGGTGGTGTGTGTGTGTGTGTGTGTGTGTGTGTGTGTGTGTGAGAGAGAGAGAGAGAGAGAGAGAGTCCCATTGAATTGTGTGGATCTGTGAGAAAGGCTGGCTCCCATCTGGGGCAGTCATTAAAATAAATCTTAATTGTTCATTTGCTTGGTTTTAAACTGGGCTGACTCTGTGTGTGGAAAAAAGGAGAAGTATATCCTCTGTGGCCACTTATAACAGGCAATCCCTGTTGCGGTGGTGAATATAATAAAATACATTTTCCTGTTTTTCAGGCACTGCCTCTTCTAAGAGAACCCTTGTCCTCTCTGTTGCTGTAAATATGCTTGTGGGAAATGTTTTCTTTTTTTTTCAGAAGTCTGCTCTGATTCGAGGCATGATTTTGCTAACATTTTTACCTTTATGAGTTTATTTGGCAAACTCTTTCAGCCCGGCTGGGGATGGATATTTAGCTATAAAGTAGGAAAGTGGCCTCCTCTTTCCCTGTCCTTGTGTGCTAATACCCACGGCTTGCCTGCTGCACCTGATGTGAGGAGGAAAAATGAGGAGGGCTTACTTCCTACCCTGTGCTGTCTCTTTTCAGGGAGGTCTTGAAAGTAGATGTGTTATCTGCTCAGTATCTCCAAATTTAACAAGGCTAAATGTTGGCTGGAACCCTGTTGCCAGAAGACTCTTGCAGAAAGGGATCTTGGCCAGAAATTGTGATTCATTAATGAGGTCCTGGTTGTGTTCTTGGGTGAGAACTAGTTAGTGTGATCCACTGCGCACCCGGTGACACAATCGGCCCGCCACGTGTTAATGAATGGCAATTACCCCTAAAGATGTCAATGATTTATTCTATGCAAGTATAAATAGCCAGTAGGGTTTAGAGTCCAGCACAAACAGATGTGGATTTCTACAACGAGATGGACCCAGACTGGAATTGTTATAAAAACACTTAACTTTCCTCTTCAACTGTGATAGGGATTTGTGTACATGCCAGCCTTCTCAATGTTTGTGTGTCAAGCTGGCTATCATGTATTAAGCCAGACATGGGAAACACACCTGCAAAAAATATTTGTCTTGCTTCCTGGACAGAATGGTGGAATGTGCTTTATGTTGCTTGCAGCTGAGGACTAAAGCAGGACTAGGCAATTTGGTCCTCTATGTTATTGGACTATAAATGCCATCAACACTACCCAGCATAACCTGTTTTGAATGCTGAGAACCGTAGTTCAGCAAAACATGCGACACATTTCCATCTCTGGTCTAAAGACCTTTTTTAAAAATTAATTTTGTGATGAGGAGAAAACACACAGTACAGATCCCCATTCCCCACCACGTTTGTTCTACTTACCATATTAATGTTCAGTTATCAAGTATATTGGGAACATACCGGCTTCTCCCTCTCTGTACTTTCTCTGAATTACGATGGATAAATCTAACAAGTACCCTAGTTCTTCTTGGGATTGTGAAGACAGGATTAGAAGATGACAGTTGGTCTTGATTAATTAAATGGACTCATATTCTGATTAAATTAATTTATTGCGGTGATGGTTCTTTAGGATGCTGCTTCTCCTATTTGCCTGTAAAAGCTAACCCGAGAAATGGCTTTACTCCTGGTTTTATTCCTCTGGCAACATCTCTCTCTCTCTCTCTCTCTCTCTCTCATTCTCTCTCTGCTGCAGTGTGGATTCCATCATGCTGGTTGAAGAAGGATTTAAAGTCACCAGTGTGGACGCCAGCGATAAGATGCTCAAATATGCCCTGAAAGAACGATGGAACCGCCGAAAAGAAGCGCCTTTTGATGACTGGGGTAATATAGAGGTTGTGTTTGTTTGTTGTTTTGTTTTGTTTTTGTTGGACTGCCAACAAAACATTCCTGTCTGGGTCAAGCGTCTGTTTCAGATTAAATGTCAATATACAGTAATTGCTTATTACTAAAAGCAGAGCTGGGAAAATTAGTGGCCTGCTGGCTGAGAGCTTGTGGGAGCCGTAGTCCAAATCATTAACTTCCTAAGCCCTGATTAAAACATGGTTTCCAAGATCTGCAACAGAACTCAAGGTTTAACAACTATGAAGTATTTCCATGAAAGTCACAAAGGCCATCCATGAAAGTACTGGGGCACCGCTGAAATGAAATGGAACACCAACCATACTGAAGGTAGACTGGGCTTTCTTTGTTGTTTCTGCACGGGCAATTACCTGGAAAACCTGTTACAAATATCTTAAGAGTTCATCTGGAAGTTGAGTCATGGCTACTGGACTTCTTTTTCTTGATAGAAACGTTTCGCTGCTCATCCAAACAGCTTCATCAGTCTGAATACAGCTAGTGCGAGTCCTCCATCTTATATTGAACTTTGACCTCTTGTCACCCTGGTCTGAAATAGGCTCACAAGATGAACAATGGCCTGAATAGGCTTGTTAGGTAGACAGTAGTATCCATTGCCTTAAGGTGAACAATGGCCTAACTAAGATGCTGAAACCTACAAAGCAGGGTTGTCCAAACTTTTTGCAAGAAGGGCCAGATTTGGTGGGGTGAAGATGTGTGGGGGCCAACCATTCAGCCACATTTGGCCCCTGGGCTGGACTTTGGACAAGCCTCTAGTCTAGGATATGCAGGGAGGTGGGAAGGATGCTGCAGCAGTGGAGCTAGGTACATGTAGGCTGGAGGGCTAGACAGAGGCAGGGAGGGCAAGCAAACTGTAAAACTGCAAGCTGACATCTCCATCTGGTGTGGGGAGGGGCCAGCTGGTGGGGATGCATGACAGGCTGAGCCGGCAAGAAGAGGTCACAGGCCGCTCAGAATTTGAAAACGGGCCGCATTTGGCCCCCGGGCCTGACTTTGGACATGCCTAATATAAAGCATTAGTTATGGCCTTGATGGTGAAGGCTTTTTACTGTTGAAAGCACACCCTGATAAGTAATATGTAGACTATGCCTGAGGCCCCCACCTGTTGAGGGAGGGGGTTTCAATGCTCCCATGAATGACTTCCCTGACTCCTCTCTCAAACCACCTATCTTCTCTGTCTAATATGTGTACATCCTCATCTTTGAATGAGTGCCCTTTGTCTTAAGAGTTCTGTTGTGAAAAACCAGTGGAAGCCCTTAGTGTCATAAATAAGAAATGAAAAATCAATGATGCATCGCAGCGCCAAAAGGTTAGCTTCAGAATGTAAACAAATGTGCTGTTAAACTTCAGACCCTGAAACGAAGGCGTCTCGCTCAGCAACTAATCTACTAAAGCTGGACTTGCTTTTTGCCTTGTTGAAAGGAGGGGTTGACAAAATGTGGAGCTGGTTTTTCTCGTTCCAGCCAAAAAGCGAATTGCAGGTCTTTCCATCTCTTTAACAGTCTCTGATGTCAGATGGCTAAATCTCAAAGTACCAGTAATTGGTTCAGTTGCTGTACTCCTCGAACGGTCAGGAAGTTTTTCCTGGTGTTCAACTGAAACCCGGCTTCCTGCAACTTGAGCGCATTGTTGCGTGTTCTGCACTCTGGGATATTTGAGAACAGATCCTGCCCCTCCTCTGTATGATAGCTTTTCAAGTACAGTACAGTACTGGAAAAGTGCTATGACATCCCCTTTCAGTCTTCTTTTCTCAAGGCCAAACATGCTCAGCTCTTTCTGCTTTTCCTCATAGGCTTGGTTTCCAGCCCCTAATCAACCTTGTTGCCCTCATCTGAACCTGTTTCAGTTTGTCAGCATCCTTCTGGAAGTGTGGTGTCCAGATATGGACCCAGAAGAGGCCAAAGCAGTGATGAACAGAGGGGGACTACTACTTCACAGGATTTGGAGTATATTCTCAAACTGCATCCTAAAATAGCGTTTGCCTTTTTTTGTAGTCACATCCCACTGTTGGCTCATATTCTGCTTGTGATTTATGACGATTCAGAGATTTTCTTGCTCTTGAAGAGCCTGTTAAACTGCTGTACTGCAGCTATAACTATGCTCAGGACCTGGGGTTCAATCCCAGGTAGCAGGCTCAAGGTTCACTCAGCCTTCCATCCTTCCAAGGTTGGTAAAATCAGTACCCAGCTTGCTGGGGTGGGGTGGGGTGGGGCAATGTGTAGCCTGCATAAATACAGTAGGACCCCGGTATCCACTGGGAATTGGTTCCAGGCCTATCTGTGGATAATGAAATCCGTGGATAAGAGAGAACGCCAAAACCTCCCCCAAAGCTGCTGTTTCATGACAGTAGATTGCTTTCTGGCTGCAGTTTTGAGACAGTAGCTTGCTTTACACCGTTGTTTTATGAGAGTAGTTTGCTTTACAGCTGCTGTCTGTGACAGTAGCTTGCTTTGCGTCTGCTCAATTATTTATTTAATTTTTTCTGTAAACTGTGGATAACTGAATCAATGGATAATGAATCAGTGGATATGGGGGTCCTACTGTAAACTGCCCAGAGAGTACTTTAAGCACTATGGGATGGTGTATAAGCAGAACACTTTGCTTTTACCCCACCTTGTAATTGTGTACTCTTGGCCTGGTTCTCCAATAGAATTTCCCCAGTTTCACCACTGATTCCATTTGCTCAAACAGAATCTGGTGAAACATTTTGGTATTCCATTTTTCTAGGTAAAACAGGTATTTTTCAAATTGATGCTGATTTTTTGTGCCTGCTACTGAATAGAGTGTTACAGAGAATCTGTAATTTGGAAGTAATTTAGAAAATTTCTTTAACCAGAAGTGTTCATATTGCATTTCCATCTGCTCCTCTAGAACAGTGGTCTCCAAACTTGGGTATCCCAAGTGTTCTTGCACTGCAGTTCCCAGAAATACCAGGCAGCACATTAGTTCCAAAACTTGGGTAGCCCATAAGATGCATAAAAGTCATTTTAAAAGTTAATTAAGTGGGAAGATGTAGTTTATCTATGTCAGCATTTGTGCAGGCAGTGCTGTGTCAGAGCTTGGAAAAGTTACTCTACTGGAGTATTAGTCCCTGAGTTATCCAAGCCGCAGACAGAAGGATCCTGCGAGTTGCTAGGTTTTTTTTTAAAAAGTTCACAAGCTCTTTCTGTATTATCCATGCCACACCTCAGTGATTAGGGCTGGGCGTCTATATTTAAATCATCACCCAAAAGTTTGCAAATGGTGCAAGTTATTCGGATTTATTCAAGCCAACTTTATATGGAAATTGGGGATGAGCACCGGTACAATATAATTGCTAGAGCTTGGATTGAATCAAATCTAAAAATTGAATTTTTAGATGTCAGAAACCAGTTCCACATGCACGTTGTGGTTTTCTGTTCTGCCCTGATCAGTATTTTCTGCATTTGATTTCCCTCTGGCCTCATTGTTTGCAGTGTCACTATAGACATACATGCACCTGAAAGGCTACATAATCACTCCCTGGATCTGAGGACGTGGGCTTGGGTTACACTCCTTGAAAGCTCATGTTACAATAGATATGTATTACTTGCCACTGTACCAAAAGACCTTTTCTATTGTTTTTCTGTTCCACAGTCATTGAGGAGGCAAACTGGCTCACTTTGTCACAGGATGTGCAGAAGCCTGGCGAGGGCTTTGATGCGGTCATCTGCTTGGGAAACTCTTTTGCACATCTCCCAGATTTTAAAGGTGAGTGTCACTGCACAGAACTAGGAAGAGGCAACTCTTATCTCACTGGTTGGTCGTCAAGATGTTATCGAACTGAAGTAGGTCTTCAAGGATCTTATTAAAATTTAACATCTGATTGGAGAAGGCAGCCTTTCTCAGTGCAGTCTCCTCCAGAAAGGTTGGACCTCAACTCCCATAATTTCACGGGTTAGCTTGTTGAATGCTAAGAGGATGAAAACCGTGACTACAGAAGAACTACACCACTTTAGGGTTGACAAGGAAGAAATTGAAATTGTTAGAGATGTCGTACCCCTTGCTGTAAATTTGCTGAACACAGGTTTATTTTTTTACCATTTTACACTGATCAGGGTGCTTTATAGAAATAGGTTCATGCCATAAAGATCTTACAAATTAGCAATGACAACAGGACACAGTGCATAATAGTAGGGAGTGAACATGTAAGCGAGTGCAGTAGTTCTGTATTTACAAATTGCACTTCATTTTGTGGTGATGATGCTGTGATTAAGTTGGAGAGATCAAAGGCTTTTGGAGAATCTGAAAAGAAGGGAGTTGCATCATAGAGCTGCAGGTGTTTTAGATATACAAAGCAGAACAGGAGAAGAGTAACTTGGGAAGATAGAAAGATGTTAAAGTGGCAGAGTATTAAGCACCGCCAAGAATATAACAAATCAGGTCAGAAAGATATCACAGGATGTGGCTGGCAGTGGCAGCAGGCCTTGTCCCAATGCCCATGTGTTTTCAACACATGGTATCTTTTTCTAAGGCAGATATGAGGAATCTTTGGTCAACCAGATGTTTGGGGCTACTTCTACACTCCTTGTCAGTTGCCCTGGCTCAGGTAGAAGGCCTGAATATCAGGAGGAGCGGAGGTTCCTTATCTAGTTTAAGCAACTCAAGATGCGTAGTGAGCGCCTTACAAACCTGTTCATACAGCATGTCGTACGGCTGACTTTTCAGGTTTTCTGAGTTCTTTCATCATATCTCGGAAATTTCATTTGCAGCTAGCTGGCATTCCCAGATTGGAAGCTGTAGACTGCAAGGAATTTTTTGTGTTTTCTCAGGATGGCACCACCTCCAAGTCTACATTTATTCACGTGTTATTTCCTGGAAGGATAAGGGTGGAGATCCCTTCTCATGTCTTTAAGATAGCTATGTATGTTAGGATTTAGGAGTTATATAAATACTGTACAGCCAATGAATTTCATAGGTACTGTATAGCAAAAGTCCAGTTATAGTGTCTCTCAGTGAACCATGGGAAAACAGTCATTACTTGAGATTGGAAGCATAGAGACATTGCCTTTAGCAAAAGGATGTTAAAATAGATTCTCCAGAAAGGTTCGGAGAGGGTAGCTGTGTTACTCTCTTCAAGAATTCCAGGCAAATATCAAAGAAAAACAAAACAAAAGATACAAAAGACACAAAACATGTGGCTCCTTAAAGACTAAGGGACATCCTGAAAGAAAGGAATTTCAAAATAACATCCTGAAAATATGGGACATTTTGGAATCAAAAGAGTGCCAATGTAGATTGATTTTTATGACTCTTTGGGTGTATCTTCTACATATTTATATATTCTTTGTTGCCTCAGACCTTTCCTGAGATGAGATTTGTTATGGTGTATGTATGTTTGAAAGCGTCTCAGCTAGCCAGCCCAATAAACACTCTCAGGAAACCTCACAATATGCCTCTTTGGAATTAAAGAAAAATTCTTCACAATAAGCAGATGGCGAAAGTCATGTACCCATTTGCCACAGATCAATAAATCATCTAATTTATTTGTGGCAACCAGTGCCACCTTGAAATTATTATGTACAATTTTATGTATCTAAAATGTGTTGAAAAATGCAGTTTTTCTATTAAAGCAGCAGGTTATTGAATTTTTAATTTATATAAAACAAATATGCAAAGAAAAACTACCGTAGATGGAAACCAGAAGGTAAGATAAGGTCCACAGTACATGTAGCGAAACAAAAAGGGTATAGATCTTAAACTGTCCTCAGGAGCTAATGAAGAACAACCACTGCTAGGGGCTATCACAGTTAAGGCTCCAAGTACAGTAGAATGTTTAGGCTACTAGAAAAATAACAAAAAAACATTGCTAATATTTTGGAGGTGAAATATTAGCAACATTTTTGTTATTTTTCTAGTATCCTAAAGGTATCACCTGTTCCACTTGGTTTTTGTGATGGCTACACGGCTCCTCAACTTGTTTTGCTTCAAGCAGAATGTTTGGCAAACTGTCATGACCAAGACCTCAGCTGTGGAGCCAGGATCCCTAAAAGCTCAAAACCTAGAAGTAATGACCCACTTAGAAAGGACTTTGAGGCACTATTCCTGAGCCTGCCTTGGCAAAATGATGAGAAGGCCAGGGTTTCCTCATGTTGAAGTCCAGTAATACAGCTTTTCATTTAAAGAGAGATGTCTCTTTTAAGACGGTGAAATCTAGAATCTAAAATTAGCTAAGTGTTCTTGGTTAGAGTAGAAACCGGACATGCAGTCAAGATGGATCAAGGTTGGTAAGGCTTATAGGAGTGATACAGGTACGGCACAGCGGGACAGGAAGGAATTCAACTCAGTGTTTGTGTTCTTAGGTGACCAGACTGTTCACAAACAGGCTCTTAAGAACATAGCCAGCATGGTCCGTCCTGGTGGCATCCTTGTCATTGACCACCGTAACTATGACTACATTTTGGAAACAGGCTGTGCACCTCCTGGAAAGAATATCTACTACAAGGTATTTCCAGAAATAAGCTGCTGGGAGGTGGGCAGTGATGGTGAAACTCATGCTAAAAAAATATTCCGTTTTCATGGCTCTTTTTTTTTTTACATTAATTCTAATAGAGAAGCTAGTGCAATACTACTTCATGAGATAAAGTTGTATATTTGAACATGCTTCCAAGCCAAAATGAAACTCTCTCTCTCCCTGCAAGTGCAAAGGGAGAAGCCATCGAGGTTGGCTGTTACAGGGAGTTTTACAAGTGAAGGTTTTGCCTTAGCTTTCCGAGACAGGATAGTCCCTTGAGGACTTTTATCATAGTCACTTAATATCCAGCCAGACATATCCAAACTTCTGCCCTCCTGATGTTTTGGACCACCACTCCCAGAATTCCAAGCCTGTATTTCCAATGGCAAAGGGCTGTGGGAGTTGTGGTCCAAAACATCTAGGAGGGCCGAAGTTTGGACATGCCTGATTCTAGACCGTTGTTGGGATTTTCAAACAGGACTGAACTAATCTGCCTCAATTCTTGAATATCCTGGGTTCATGCTGGATAAGGATATTTGTTTGTATAGCTGAATTGTATGGATTTTCTTGTTGTGAACCGCCCAGAGTTCCTTCAGAAAGTTGGGCGATCGATAAACAAACAAGCTAAGCAGGGTTAGGCCTGTTTAATACTTGGGAGACCCTCAGAATTAGGAATGCGTGAAACCCAACAGCACTGCTGCCAGTCAGAACTGAGACTACATGCACCAATGGTCTGACTCAGTACAAGGGAGCTTCTTAGACTTCTATGGACATGCCAATTTGTATCTGGTTTGTATCAGAACAGAGAGATGGTGGGATGCTGTGGGGCAGAAGTGTATATTTGTAACTGGGCTGTGGCTGTGGGAGGAATAGGCACGAGGGAGAAGCCATGGAAGCACCTAATTGGGAACTCAATAAAAACTGGAGGTTCATTCTCTGCCTGTTTCCTAGAGCGACTTAACCCAGGACATCACCACATCAGTACTCCTTGTGAACAACAAACCAAATATGGTGACGTTGGACTACACGCTGCAGGTCCCGCCAGAAGGAAATGATGGAAGTCCAGAACTAAGGTGCTTTTCCTTTTAAGATCATATGGCGTTCAGAGGTTTTAGTTTGACAGCAGATACAGTGGTAATTCGTTCCAAATGAAATTATGTTAAGCAAATTTTCCTTTATACAAATTTCCCATAGGGATGCATTGAAAACAGTGATCCCATTTTTATGTTGTACAGATTCTCCCCATAGGCGATTATGTTAAGCAAATTTCCCCTATCTCCGGAATCTTTTATGTTGTACAAATTTTATGTTATACAAACCGTTTGTTATACAAGGGTCCACTGTGTGTCATTTGGTATAAGGTTAAAGAAAGCTGGCCATTCCCTGAGCCCAATGATGAGCATGTAGCCTTGAGATCAGCCTTTGAGCCTTCAGCCGTTTGGCTCACTGCTACGGAGAGCCAGGATGATTAGGTAACGGCCAGGCCATCAAACTCCAAGCTGAAAGCAGCAGCAGGAGGTTCTTGTGGCCGTTGAGCCATGAAACTCACTGGGTGACCTTGTGTCTATTAGTCTTGGCTTGGTCTATTCATTTATATTCATTGTTAATGTTTTATGCTGGGTTTCCACTAACATCACTTTCAGCAAATTTTTTAAAAAGGAGAAACCATTAATAGTCAATAAACATTCATGGAAAGATAAAACACTACGCATAGCAGTGAGCCAAACATTTGACAGGACGTAGCTCGCATCTCAATGATGCCAGGTTGGGGGTGGGGAATACTGATCAAATGACACTGTCAGCAGGTATGCAGTCTTTCCTGGGTTCCTGCAAGGTATCCGTATATACTTGAGTGTAAGCTGACCCAAATATGAGCCGAGGCACCTAATTTTTGCCCCCCAAAATGGTAAAGCTTATTGACTCTAGTATGAGCGCTTGGGTGGTGGTAGAACAGGCAGGACTAGCCCTCTGCCGCCTTCCCCAAGCCGGACGAGCACTCGGGAGGCGGTGGAATTGCGATAACTGTATTTGAGTGTATATGGTAAGTGGATAACATTTTTGTTTTTTGTGATTTTTCACCAGCCAGTTCCGCCTCTCTTACTACCCTCATCTCCTCGAGCCTTTCACGGAACTGCTGAAAAAATCTGTACATGGCCCCTGCGAACACACCGTCTTAGGGGACTTCAAGCCTTACAAGCCAGGCCAGCAATACATCCCCTGTTATTTCATCCACGTGCTGAAGAAAACCGGCTGAGTACCGTGCTGGAAGGGTATTCTAGCAGGCCTACAGTTTCTTTTCTGCTGTTGGAACGCCAGTGAGATGAAAACCATGATTGTGCATAGAAAATGCATAAACCAAAAGGGAAAAAAGAAAAAAAAAAGGAGAGCAGGCAAACTGTTCCTTCCCTCATCATCCTCTTTCTACCAAAGGGTCCAATCTAGTTATAATCTGCTTCAGGGATTGGAGGACCTTTTGCTCAAATCACTGACCTCGGAGGGAAGGTAACGGGGATGCTTCGCTCTGCATCTGAATCATATGCAAAGCTGCACTGCTTGTATACTTTGCTCTTTCTCTGTCCTTCTGCCTCTCTTGCTGAAACTGCTTGGAGAATCTGCATCAATACATGAGAGAGAATTTACTCACAGCTCTAGTGATGTGTTTTCTTTGGGGGCTGGGAGGGCAAGGCAAAACGCAGAAATATTTGTTTATCCCTTAACCACAAATAAGGCATCTGTGGCCTTCCACGCATCTGTGGATTTATTTATTTATTATTTATTTATTTGTTGCATTTTTATACCGCCCATCTTCCAGAAGGAACTCTGGGCGGTTTACAAACAAGAATAAAACCAACAGTGTATAACAAGTAAAAAGGACAAATTGAAAAAAAAAACCTAATAAAATAAAGAGGGGGAAACCCTCAACAAAAGGCGGTCACCATATGCCTCCTTAAAAAGGAAGGTTTTCAGAGCCTTTTTGAAGGCGGGCAGGGACTGTGCTAGGCGCAGCTCACTAGGAAGATGATTCCACAATGTGGGGCCCACCACAGAGAAGGCGCAGTTACACGCGAGTGACTTCTGCGCCTCCCTGGGTGTGGCCAATCAGAGCAAGCGCTCCTGCGCCATTCAAGTGGGCCTGGCTTCAGATGACCTCTGGGAGATACGCTCCGACAGGTATTCAGGACCTAAGCTGTGGAGGGTTTTGAAAATCAAAACCAGGACCTTGAACCTTATCCGGAGGGCAATGGGCAACCAATGCAGGCGTGCCAGAACTGGGGTGATGTGATCGAATCTACGAGCACCCACCACCAGTCTGGCCGCCACATTCTGCACCCGGTGGAGCCTCTGGACAAGGGTCAAGGGCAACCCCACGTAGAGGGCATTGCAGTAGTCGATCCTCAAGATCACGAAGGCCTGCGCGACTGTCCTCAGAGAGGACTCATCAAGATACTGGCGGATCTGGGCGATCCTGCAGAGATGGAAAAAAGCAGCCCCGGAGACCGCCATCACCTGGGCTTCCAGGGAGAGGGCTGAATCCAGGACCATGCCCAGATTCCCGGCCCTGTCCGTAGGCTGGAGGGAAACCCCCCCAGTCTAGGGAGGGGCCATTGTACCCGGATGAGGGCGCCCCAAAGAACAGAAACTTGGTCTTCTCCGGGTTCAGCTTGGGCCGGTTGGTCCTGGTCCATTCCAAGGCTCCCATCAACCTAATGGTTGGTTCTGCCAACTGAGGCTGACGGAGGCTGGAATTTTAATAGCACTGGGTCACAGGTTCCACAGTAAACAAACCTTGTCCTTAGTTCAAGGCTTAATTTGCACAGTAAGAGCACTTGGGGATAGGAAACTTCGTTGTCACCGAGATGTCACATTCACTACAGTGATTGCAGACCTCCTATTCACTTCAACAGGAATTTGGTTGAGGAGAATTTGACGCTGCTCCCCTGCATCCTCTGTAAAGCAGTCTATAAAGTGGTAACTGTTGCTGTGACCAGTTTTGGCATAGAACTGTTGGAGAAACATGCCATCGGGTGCCAGGTTTCTCACAGGTCCATCGTTGGCATTAAACAAAATTTCTAAAACTTACATGGAGCTACCTCTCTTATCGAAAGTTGATCTCATATGTAGTTCTGGCCCAGGGACTTGTAGGTTAAATTTATTATCTCGGTCTTTTCTCAGATTTCAGATCTGATTTTGCGCTCCCTGGAGTGGCAAGCAATCCTGGTTGGGAGCTATTAATAAGATATGTCCAGCACAATCAATGGGGTTGCATATCAATGGTTTCCTTTTTCGAACACCTTGGTCTCCTCTTGCTCACATGGATCGTCATGTAATGGAGATTCTGGCAGCAAACCTGAAGATCAACTGTTCAACCCATTGTGTGCCCACTGTGCCACGAGTAATGACATTTACATGAAACCATGGGGATAATTTTTCTTGGTATTCCAGAAGTAATGTTTTTGGTATGCTAGTATTCTGCTACATTTTGCTTCATTAACAAATCTCAATGAAGCATACAGTAAATAAATTGGCATTTGATATCCTGCTTGTTTTTTTTTTTTACATACGATTATACAGTGGTACCTCGACTTACGAATTTAATCCGTTCCAAATGCATGCTCTTAGGTCAAACTACTCTTAAGTAGGGGCACCTATCTAAAAATATTGAAAAAATAAGTTAAAAAATAAAAAAATGAAGAAAAAAAGTATTTGTAAGTCGAGCAGACCATATCTAAAATTTGTAAGGCAGCTGTTAAAATGCCAACAGTTTTCCGCTCTCAAGTTGAATTGCTCTTAAGTCGAGCTGCTCTTAAGTCAGGGTACCACTGTAGTTTGCTACACTACCTGATTTACTGATCTTTGCAGTGCAGCTGGAAATATCTGGCATTTCAAGAAAGGCTAAAAACATCTAAACCATTATTCTGTATCACAGATAAATGGATGGTCATCATACACACCCCCAATGGAATCCAGAGTCATAGGGCCTACATGTGTCATATTTAAATACAAATTCGTCTTTTGTTTCCGGACACAAATCTACTAGAATGAAATATCATTCATTACAAGCCCAGTAGATTGGGTGATGCTTAGCAAAAGGGCAAACACAGGAATAAGAACAGTTCTAACAGGTGCTGATTTTAATCATTTAATTTATCAGTGCATCTTAAACTTGCCGCTTCTCTTTCCTGTTGGGATCAAAAGAAAGCCTTACAGATTCTTTTAAGAGCGTAGGGCTTCCTCAGGAAAAAAAAATATATTTAAACAGTTTTAGATACTTACAAAGCTACTCTCCACAGGCCTCCACTAGCATCTCAAAATAGTCCATATTTATAGCAGCAAACGGACCATGCAGAGAAGCTGACCAGTGCCCAGTAGTTCTAACCAACAGAGCAGCCATTATTATCACTTCCATTTCCCTTTTATCTGAATCCACAAGATTGCGATTCTTCTCTGATCTGAATCCGAAGGTGCCGACGGACGATGCCTTTCTCACATCTCCAACGGTGTTCCCATGCCCAAATGTATTCCAGATTAGTGAGGTCAAACAGCTCCAATCATCGGCAGCCTAAGCTGTCTGCTTTATCAAGTAGCAAACTGCTGTTGGATCAGTTTGTATCTTAGCAGTTCAGGATCAGAGACAGAAGGCTGCAGTTTTGTTGCAGCTTGTACAAAATCCTCCATGGTCAGCACAAGCTCCGAGTGCTCAGTATCCAGCCCTGGAAAAGGAGAGCAAAATCATCTGAAAAACAACTCACTTTTAGGCATATCAGAGGGTGTGCACACACCCAGATGGTCCCCAGAGAGGCAGCACAGGGAAAACCACATGCAAGCATACATGGAAAAGCTGTTGGACAACTATTGCACCCAGGGCTGAAGTGTTTCAATACTTGAATGTGTCTTAATTGTACTGGACTATATATTGTCCCTCATTGCTGTAAGCCGCCTTGGGTCCTTTTCCAAGGAGAAAGATGGGGTAAAAATACTCTAAAATAAAAATAAAACAAATCAGTTGTTTCTCTGGTGGGGAGTGAATGTGCTATCAACCTTGGGCCATGATCCCTCACCATATTCCCAGTCCACTTAAGCCTTACTCTTACAGTATATCTGAATTTTGTCAAGCAACTGCTTAACTTGAATTTTATTTAACTTAAAATATATTGTTTTTCCCCCCTTTCCTTTCACTGGGGATGAATGCAGATATGCAATATGTAGCTCACTGGCTGTAATTTCACTGAATGTCAGTTCATGGACATACTGCTCTCACCATCACCGTGTCTTGTAGCTTTGTAGCTCCTTTTTAATTTTTGTAACTTGAGCTGGCAGCAGACACACCAAGCAAGCTCCTTACCTTCCTCTATCCACTCCACTTTTCTTTTGATTGCAGACATCATAGCATCTGAACAGAGTGCATACAAGTCTGCACCTGTGAGCTGTAAGGGACATTTGTCGAGGACCCCGAGGAGACTCACTGAAGGGTCCAGTTTAAACCTGACAGAAAAATACAGCCAAGGGTTAAGGTCACAGAATACAATCAGTCTAAAAAAGGGTGACAAATTAGATAGTGATGCCAATATGAGTAAAAACCTCCAATTTAAACCTGTGTTGCAATTGTGATTTGTTAGGGCCTTTCAAATTGTAGCTTGCCAGCTTGAACGTCAAAGCAATGAATTTTTAAAAGGTGCAAGTGTCCGATGGAAGGCACTGGCGAATCCTGGGTTGATTGAAATGGAAAACAATGACTTGAAACAGATGCAAGAGTCAGACAGAAGAAGCACAATGACGATTCCCAATCTTCCAAATCACAGGTTCAAGGTCCATTTGAACGCAGACAAGGATTTAAAGTACATGTCGTTTGCACAGTTGTGCAGAGACATGCATGGTGTACAGCCATTTGCTCAGCAAAAACTTTTCTGTACCAGAAGCGCAGTCAATGTGCAAAAAACACAAGGGATATGACAATCTCTCTTTAAAAAGTGTAGGGCCTTTCTGCACTATTTTGATGTTACTGGAAGCAGAGTGGAAGGTACTCACTTTCTAGTAATGGCACTCAGCACTTGCAACTGAGAGTCCCGGTCTTCATTTATGCCAACATAGACCATCTTATCAAATCTGTCAAACAAACAGAACAAATGGTTAGAAACAAAACATTATTATCCACCATACACACCACAGCTGGGGTAGCTAGAAAATGCATAAATCTGTCACAATGATCCAAGGACATTTCTTATCAGCTTACACAATGGGTACCAGGTCTCTTTTTTTCAACGACTACTTGTGAGAACAAATCTGCTCTCCCATCAGCACCACCATCTGAGCAGACAATAATCAGTCACTTCAGAATCTAAATCAGAAGCAAATCAGAACCAAACCAAGAGTGCCCTCCAAGACTCCTAAGAAGTTGGAGTACCTGCCTTATATTTTAATTATCTGTCTTGAGTAATACAAAAACACAAGAAAGTTTAGAGAGTTTATATAAATACATTTGCTTTGTTCTATTCTATAGATAATCATTTTAAAAAAATTCAATCTGTGCAAACCCAAAGCTGCTCAAGAGTTTAACATTTGATAGAAAAACAAAGAATGCATCAAGCAACAACGAGGCAACATCACTTCAATGTGGGCAGAGGTTTTCCTCTTTTGCTGGAATATTTTGCCAGGGACAAATGAGTGTGTGGAGATCCTATCCTAGATCTTTACAACCCAAGATAGGAAACACCAACAAATCAAGTATTATCAAATTGGAAGTTAGTGGGGAACGTGAGAATACAATGCAAATCTAGGTTTGCTCTGCACTACCATAAGGCTTGTTTAATTTCAAATAAAAACGCATTTTCAGTAGCTCTTCAAAGAAAGATGGATGTAATGGCAGAATTAAATTCAGAGCAGCTTGGACCCGTACCTGCCTGGCCGGAGCAAAGCTGAATCCAGAAGATCAGGTCTGTTGGTGGCTCCAATAACAAAAACATCTCGTGAAGAATGAAGTCCATCCAGCTCGGCTAGTAGCTGAGACACCACTCTACCAAAGGAAGCACAGTGTGGACATCAATCCAAGTGGGCTCAGCAAACAAGCTGACTTGTTAATCTAAAGAGCACATGTGCAAATAACTGGTTTAGGCATGTATGACAGCTTCTTAGCTCTTCCAAGTGTAGAAATAAAGGTTTTGCTCCCCTATCCCAGCACCAAGCAGCTGGAGCCCAGGGCTTGCCTCCATGGAGGCATCGTGCACAGCTCCCGGCAAACTGGGGGGTGGGGGTCAGGAGAAGCAGCGCGCGATGTTTAAAATGTCTTGAAGCAACAGAGCCAAGCGCTTGGCACTGGTGCTTAAAGACATTTTAAACATCGCCCCTCCAGGCCCAACCCGATCTGCATCCGCATATCGCGGATTTTCAATGATCGCGGGTCAGGTCGGGTCCCTAAGCCCCACGATAGACGGGAAGTTACTGTATCCTATATAATAGTGCTGTACACCACTGAGAGAAACAGTACTTGGAAGAGAACTTGTACAGACAGAGTAGGGCAGTGATGGTGAACCTTTTAGAAACCAAGTGCTCAAACTGCAATTCAAAACCCACTTTCCCCCCGCAAAGTGCCAATATAGCAATTTAACCTGAATACAGGTGGCTGTGAAGGGGCAATGTCAGGTGCCCAGAGAAATGGCTCAGAGTGCCACCTTTGACACCCGTGCCATAGATTCGCCAACTCTGGTGTAAGGCATGGGGAGTTCACAAGCACAGTGAAGTACCATAACTCAATCCCACAGAATAGAGCAAGTTTAACAGGTACAGTATTTCCTCTAACAAGTACAATAATACCTCTTAAGAAGAATTTAATTCATTCTATGAGTTGTTTCATTTAAAAAAAATATGTCATGCAAAACGTGGTTTCCCATAGGAAATTTTTAAAATTTTGTAATTTTTTTTCATCTTGCAAGGCATATCATAGGGAATTTTTGTTATGCAAAGCAACTCTATTCCCAGAAATGTTTTTCATCTTACGAGGCATTCATCTTAAGAGGTACAGTATTACTGTATATTATACCATGCTTTGCTTCAGTTTAGAATTCTTTATTTAGTTAGAGGGCTTTTTGTTTAATGTTTTAATTAAGATGGCTAAAGAATTTCAATGTTATGTTTATCCTGACTGTAAGCTGTCCCAGACTAGTACCCTGGCCACTACCTGAGCAGGGTAAAAAATGGGGGGGGGGGTCCCCACAGGGGGGGGGCAATAATCCCTCCAATGTGACTTAGCATTTTTATAACGTCAGTCAGGAGATTTGAAGTGTGTTGCTGGTATGGGGATGATATGAAGCTCTCTCTCTTTCTGTTCGGAAAGATACAATAGAAAGCACTCACCGGTCCATTACACCCCCTGAATCTCCACTCCGACCACGACTGGGTGCCAAGGAATCAAGCTCGTCAAAAAAGATAATGCAAGGAGCAGCTGCCCTGGCTCTGGCAAACACTGAGAAGAGAGGAAAATATTTTATTTTTATTTATTATTTTAGAGTATTTTTACCCCTCCTTTCTCCTTGGAAAAGACCCAAGGTGGCTTACAATAATGAGGGATAATATACAGCCCAGTACAATTAAGACATGTTCAAGTATTTGAGAACACGGAATTGAGGGACATTTTAAAGGATTAATACACAACATTACGTTAAAGCAACACGGTTAAAATACACATGGTAGTCAATCATTCAGGGAAAGCTTGCCTGAAGAGAAAGGTCTTTGCCTGTTTCCAGAAAGACAGCAAGGATGGGGCAGTCCTGGCCTCTAGTGGGAGGGAGTTCCAGAGTCTGGGCGCAGCACTCAAGAAGGCCCTTTCATGGGTTCCCACAAGACATACCTGTGAGGGTGGCGGGATGGAGAGAAGGGCCTCTCCTGATGACCTTAACTCCCAAGTCGGTTCATGCTGTGAGATCCGATCTTTGAGGTAGCTTGGACCCAGGTCATATAGTGCTTTGTAGGTCAAGGTCAGCACCTTGAATTGTGCCTGAGAGCTGATTGGCAGCCAGTGGAGCTGTTTTAATAAGGGTGTACTATGTTGTGCGTTCTGCCAACATGGTAAAACCAGAATTGTGCATAATAACTTTTGCAAATGAAAAACCAGACTGTGCTCCTCTGCGTTAGAGAACAGGTATCCTTATGATGCATGGTGTCAGCCTCTGAAAAGCACCGCAGAATATGGGAAATGCACTGGGACAAGGCCTTTCCAGCTTAGGGGAAGCAGCTGCATGAGGGAAAGGAGCACAGTGGACAGGCGCCAGGCTTAGTGCTTGCCGGCTCTTGCTTCTTCTGTGCCCCTTCTCCATCTGTCTTGAAATCTGAATTAGAGGTTCTGTGGAACTGGCTTCACTTCACGTGTCTGCACAGCAGAATCCATTTTGTGAGGTGGTAGGACTCTTGTGCGCTCATTAATCCTTTTAGAAACATTTTTGCCCCCTTCTTTTTCCTCCAGCAGAAAACTGCCCCAAGGACCTCATGATTAAACATTAAAATATCCACAAACAATTTTTAAAAAGAACGATCAAATCCCCCATTAATTAAAAAAAAAAACAGTCCAGAACGAGTTAGGTTCCAACAGGACAAAGTCATGTGAACTCAGTTATATCTGTCCCTCTGGAGGCTGTTGTTCTGTTCCATCGTGTCAGAACTGAATTACGAGGTCCCCTTTCGAGCGTTCAAGGTGAGAGATTTAAGGAGTGGCCTTACTACTTCCACACCCCAGTGAGCTCCACAAGTGAGCAGGAATTCTAACCAAAGCTTCCTGAGTCCTAGTCCGTCACTCCACCGGGTACACCCCACTTGGTATGCTTGTTAGGTCCTACACAGCCGTTATACAGTCACAGACAGGAAATAGGCCACAGGCTATAATTGGAGCATAACTTAATGAAGCTAGAGCACAAGTAAGGAACCAAGCAAGCTGCTTAGAGGTGAAATAAATGGCTTATATTGCAAACAACACAAAGACACGAACATGAGCTCAAACAAAGGAAGACAGATAGCCACAAAAAGTCAGACCATTTGTTGTCCGGAAGAGGCACATATAGCATTAATTATTTAGATTTCAAATAGCTAAGCAATGACATTTTGCCATTAAAATACACGTTGATAATGATTACAAATGTGAACTCAGGGAAGCACTGGAACTTTTAAAAATGTTCCATTCTGTCCTTTGGTGCTAGAATTATGATTCTTTTTTGTGTTCACTATTTTGAGTGAATATACTTAAGATTAATAGACCTGTGTGAGTGCTTGGATCCTTTAAGGGTAGGCAGAGCATTCCAGTGTCTTAGTCCATTACACTATCTACCAGACCACACTGGGTACCTGACTTGTGACAACCTGTTAGTGTACTATTTCTATTCCGAAAAACATATTCGGAGGTTGAGCATATGCTCTGAGTCTCCTTCTTCCTCTGGTTTATGCCCTGCCTGAGCAGCTGTTCTGTAACAGGTTCCAGCTAGTGAATTATAGGCTTTTAGTGAAAAACAAGCCTAAAGTCTGTCTACTCCTCATGTACGCCAAGGACAACGCCCCCCCCCAAAAAAAATCTGTCCCCTCAAGTTCAGTGCTTAAACGGGATAACAGTAATGTCGTTACTATTGTCAAGTAATGTACTTTTGAAAAAAATGTCTGTAACATGCTATTTAACAGCTTCATAAAATGGTTTCTGTGTAAAATGCATAGTCATTTGCTAGACACAAGTGTATGGAATAATCACATGAAAAGCTCAGAATGATTATGTCCAGGTGCCACAGATAAGCGCCTAACACTCATGTGATTGGTCTAAACTATCTTGCCCATGTATATAAAAAGCAGCATGGAAATTCATTTACTTTGGGACTGCTTTTGGTGAGAGAGCAGTTTCCCACTACTCTGTCTATATGCTGTGTGTTTTATCTTCATGTATATCATATAAATATGTAATATAAGCTTTTATGCAAAATCCCTTTGTCTCCCAGCGCCAATCTGTATTTTGCAATTATCTTTCCACACCACTGTGCAACTCTGCAAGTTTTCTAAACCACATTTAAACCTCATTTATTTATTGTAACAGTCACAACGGAGCTCATTATAGCACAAGCATTCCACCAGTTGCTTTGACAATACACTTGATATCACTTCATGCTCTTAGCAGCTTCCGTATGAACTTGTGTTATGAAAAACTTGGGTGTTTTAAAACTAGCTCGGAAAAGATTATCAGACTGCAGGCATTCAAGGCTAGAATCCCAAAATGGTTCAAGAGAAGAGCAGCTTGGATGCATTACCCCTTGGGCCAAAACTCCAGTTGTTTCCCAGGTTAACAGCTTTATCCACGAAACGAAAAGGAAATGAATAATCACTAAAAACAGCAGCAGGGCTTCCCTAGGTTATAAAAGTCTATCTAGAATTAGAAGAACAGTCAGACACTGGAGAGGTACAAGAGAGTCAATGCCATTATTGCAAGTACATCTGAACTAATATTATCCAACAACAAAAATCATGCCCATCTTTTCAGGAGAGCTTTAAGAGAGTTAATTTTTTAAATAAAGACACCAGCTATTTGATGCTTTGCCCACGAAGCTGAGAATGCCAAGGAAACATTAGACGTCCACACTAACCTTCACGCACGTTTTCTTCACTCTGCCCAACATACATGTTTATGAGCTCGGGGCCTTTGACGCTGGAAAAGAGAATACCCAGCATTATTCCCATAATTCAGTGCCCAGGGTCCTCGATTCACACCATCTGCACACATAAACTTCACCTGAGGAATGTCATGGTGCATTCTGTTGCTACGGCTTTCGCTAGCAACGTCTTTCCTGTTCCAGGAGGGCCATAGAGCAAAAGTCCCGAGCGACGAAGGCCTAAGGACAGCAACTCTGGGTGTTCAAGGGGAAGTTGAATGGTGTCCAAGATCTCCTTCTTCACATCCCGGAGGCCACCGACATCTTGCCAGGAGACAGAGGGTATCTGCAACAACATAATAGGGCTGTAACTTTTAAAATTTCATATCTGTATTGGATAACCCAGAAATTGCAATTACTACTTCTGATATGACACTCTAAAAACAGAGATTTCTGCTGACCCTTAAAGTCTGTGAACTACATACAGTAAAAGTACTCCCTTCAGTCCTATCCATTTATGACTACCCTGCTAAATATACAGTCCTCTCCCTTCCCAATATGTCATTGATTTTCACGAGAAATCCTCTATGTTGCAACTTTGATATTCCACATATAAAGTGTTCTGCTTATATACCACTCCATACCACTTCAAGTAGTCTCTGGGTGGTTTAATTACAGTATGCAGGCTACACATTGCACCCCCCCCAAGCAAGCTGGGTACTCATTTTACCGGCCTCGGAAGGATGGAAGGCTGAGTCAACCATGAGCCTGTTACCTGGGATTGAACCCCAGGTCGTGAGCACAGTTTTACCTGCAGGACAGGCATTTAACCACTGTGCCACAATCCTCCTGTAATATAATGGTGTTCTATACATACCCACTCACTCCTTAGTATCAGGCAGTGATATTCACTTCTTTAACATATTAAGAGACAGAAGAGGATATAAACTGATTTACAGCGATCTACCATGTCTCTGGAAATTCCTATCCAGCAAGTCTCAGTCTCCCTAGTTGCTGGCAGCTCCCCATCCCAACCAAAAGCAATCAGAAGCCCAATTCCAGGGCGCCTGGAACATGTTTTATTGTAAAACCACTCCTCCTGGAGGCTTTCAAGAGTAGAAAATGCCTTTGGTGACATAAAAGCATTCATTGGGCAATGGGGCATCAAGAGCCTTCCTGCCTGCAGACCAGAGTTATGACTTTGATGCTTACACCCCTTGCTTTCTCTTCATTCGCTATTTTGTTGCCTTAACAACATGTGACTGGAAGCCATACTGATTTAGCTGCTGCACCAGGTTTTAAGGTCTGCCAGTCGCAAATGCAACCCCAAGGTTTTATTAATAGATTGCTAGAAACAGCATTACACTACAGGGTGCTCATCAGAGATCTACCCCATTTACTGCAGCTCAGTCACCAAACTATGTAGGACAGGGCCACACACTTAATTGCTGTATGGCAAAACTTTGGTTTGTGAGATGTTCTAGAAACATGCTTGTAACCCAAAGCACTTGTATATCAAAGTGAATTTCCCAGTAAGAAATAATGGAAACTCAGATGATCCATTCTAGAGCCCAAAAATATTCATATATAATGTTTATAATGCAGTAGCACCCCCGTATCTGCTGATTCACCATCCCCCCCCGGATTCAGTTATCTACATTTGATGATTAATGGGGGAAGGTGCTTGGGGTGAAAGCTACAGCGCAGGGCCCAGCCTTTTGCCCCCGGCAAGCCTCCACCCTGCTGCTGAGCAGAGCAGTGGACTGGGTGTCATGAAGGCGCTCTCCTGCACCGCTCAGTCCATTGCCCAGGAAGTTCGAATGGCTGGGGATGTACCCAGCTGTTCTGAGCTTCCCGGGCGGCAGACTGGGTGGTGCAGCAGTGCACCATTGCACCACCCGGTCCACCGTGCTGCTCAGTGGCTGTGGGTGGTGGGTGTCTGGGGCAAAACCTTTCTCCCTGGGCACCCCACCACTGCTGTTGCCACCCTCGGGTAAGAGTGTTTGCTGTTATCTGTGGATTTTGGTATCTGCGGGGTGGCATGGAACTGATCCCCCCACAGATGCGAGGGTCCTACTATAGTGCAATATAACACAAAATATTAAAGAAAATACAAAACAAAAGTATGAATAAACTCTCGTCATATACCGTAGTTAATGTAACGGCCAATAAGGCAGAAGAAGAAAGGGCCTATGCCTGCAGGCAGCCTGACCTAGAATGAAGCAAAGCATTCCTAAGCTTATTCTTGTATGGAAAACCAAAGGATTGTTCATAGGTGCTTTGAATTGACAAAAATACACTAGTGTTGGTTGTGTGGACCAAATTCTGAAAAATCACTGGTTTCTGCCAAACACGGATGCCTAAGACCGAGCATGGGAGACAATCACCCACAATCTCACAGGGAGAAAGAAAGAAGAACTACTGGCTCAATTGTGATCATGTTACATACTCCAGTGTTCATATTATTTATTTATTTATTTATTTATTTATTTATTTATTTATTTATTTATTTATTGTTGTTTAGTTTTTCTTTTTAAATTTTGGGTTCCACTGTAAGTTTGCTTATTATTTTTAGGTGCATTATTATGGAACTGAGTATTATTCCTTTGTGCTTGTATTTTGGATTTTTATACCTGTTAACCACCTTCAGTTCCCTTATGGGAAAATCTGGCAGGATATAAATATAAATAAATATTTATTTGTTTTTTTTTATACCACCCATCTAGCCCTAGGGCTACTCTGGGTGGTTTACAACATAAAATAGCATAACAAAATAAAGTAAGGTATTTAACAAATCAAAATACAAACAATGCAATATAAGCAAAATATACATAAAATCAACAATAAACTAAAGCTACAATAAAAGTAAAAATAGCCAGAAGATTGTTAAATAAAAAAGACAACGATGAGCGGTAAAAAGAATAGCAGCTGTATTCTGCACTAGCTGCAATCTCCGCATTAACTTCAAGGGCAACCCCATGTAGAGAGCACTACAGTAGTCTATTCTTGAGATTACATGTGCAAGGAGGGCCCGCAGCTGGGCAATCCTCTGCAGTTGGTAATGAGTGGAACAGCCAACTGATGCCACCTAGGTTTCCATGGCAAGCATGAGGTCCAGCAGAACACCCAAATTGCGGACCCCATCGTTCGCAAAGTCACCCCCCCCCCAAAGTGAGGGAATTCCCCAACCCGCAGACTCCAGGGGCCCCCACACACAGGATCTCCATCTTGCCCGGGTTCAACCTCAGCCTATTAGCCCCCATCCAATCCAAGACAGCCGACAAGCAGCATTCAAAGGATGGAACGGTATCCACTGCAGAAGATGGAAAGGAGATATAGAGCTGGGTGTCGTCCACATATTGGTGACATGAAGCTCCATACGCCCTTATGACCCTTCCCAGCGGCCTCATATAAATGTTGAAGAGCATGGGAGAGATGACCGAACCCTGTGGCACACCACAGTTGAGGGACCAAGGGGCAGAGGTCATCTCACCCAGCTGCACTCACTGGGGATGGTCCTCTAAGAAGGAACAGAATGACTGCAAAGCAGTGCCTACAATCTTCAATTCAGAGAGCCTCCCCAGGAGGATACGTGGTCGAAGGTATCAAAGGCCACTGAGAGATCGAGGAGGAGCAACAGGGACATTTTGTCCCTGTTGGACTCCCTCAAAAGATCATCGTGCAGGGCGACCAATGCCGTTTCCGTACTATGACATGGCATGAAGCCCAACTGAAAAGGATCAAAGGCATTTGTGTCATCCAGAAGACCCTGAAGCTGGTCTGCCACCACCCTCTCCAGGACCTTGCTCATATAGGAAATATTGGCAAAAGGCCTACAGTTATCAATTTGGTCTGCCACCACATTAAGTTTTTTTTCTGAATGGGCCTAATGAGTGTCTCTTTGAGGGCCAGGGGAACTCTGCCCTTAAGGAGAGACCCATTAATTATTGCTGTGTCCCATTCATTAGTAGTCGGCCTGGCTGCTTTTATGGCAAGAGACTGCTCGTTTATCAAGTTTAAATGTATAAGAAATGTTTGGTCATCCTGCAGAACACTCGTAGAACAAGGTACTCGTAATCCAAGGTTTTACTGTAACTGGTTGACTCAAGTTTGTGTGGTCCTCACCTTTGGAGCTCCTATTGCCTGTGAATGAGCCTCATGTAGCTTATCCAGTGCAACGTTGAAATCTTCTGCTAGAAGAGGGAAGCCAGCAGCACAAAAATCATGTTCTTCCTCATCACTCAGCACCCCCAGGAAGCTGGAAAAGACAACAGAGCAAGTTGTTTTGCACGAGTTTTGGTAACTGCCAGGAGTGGATCAGACTGGATACCTCTAAATTCTAGAGGTGAGCTGCTGATGTACTTCAAGGAAAGTGTTCCTCAGCTTATGAAGGGAGCCTTAGTGAGTCACAACATTTAAGAGTTGACTACAGAGCTCCACTGTGCCAAACAAATCTCTGGAGCAAGCAGGGAGCATCATCCATCCATATGAATCTAAGCCAGAACTTACTTATCGGCCTTATAAGGCTTTCAGTAGGAGCTGTGCTTGATGACGAAGGCCCTCAGAATGAAAGCAAGATGGCTCCATTTGTTTTCACTCATCTCACAGTGCAGTCAAATCTGACACCAGCACGTGCAGTGTCGAATGCATTTTAATCCAACACATTAACTGAAATGATAGCACCCAAAGCAGCTCATTAAAAGATATCAAGTGACTGAATCGTTAAAATCATCAAAAGGCACAAACGGATTGAAAAAAAACAAAGAGATGTGTTTTGTTCAATCCCTGGTAGCAGGCTCAAGGTTCACTCAGCCTTCCATCCTTCCGAGGTCGGTAAAATGAGTACCCAGCTTGCTGGGGGGGCAATGTGTAGCCTGCACACTGTAATTAAAATTGTAAACCGCCCAGAGACTACTTGTAATGGTATGGGGCGGTATATGAGCAGAACACTTTGCTTTTTTGCTTTGCTTTTTTTCCCTATCATTTCCGAAAGAAGCAACAGGGAACCACAACTTGGAAGCGAATGAACTGCATTTATTGGAACAAGACAGGATATTATGTGCACCTGTGAAAAGGACAGAGGTGTGCAAATTTGTGTTTATGGAGTATAACGCCCTAAACAGCTGCACGGGGGATTCTGGAAGTCATAATTCAAAAATACAAAGCTCCATGCTTCTAGAAACAGACCACTGCAAGAAATGGCATTGTCTAGAGTCCTTTCCTGAAGACCTTAACAGACTTCTTTCAAAACAAAAAGTCACTTACAGAAGTTGGGATCCTGTAGTAAAAGTCGAAGGCAATGCACTACTAGAGCAAAAAACTGCACTAATAGAGCAGCAAAGAAATAACAGCCGAAAACGAGGAGGTAAGTCAGCAGAGAGGGAGAGGGAGAGTTTAGTACAGATTTGTCCAAACTTTTACAAGGAGGGCCAGATTTGGTGAGGTGAAAATGTGTGGGGGCCGACCATTAAGCCTGAAGGGGGGGAAGGGTGTGTTCCGTGCACATCTGCAACAGCCGCAAATGCTCCAGTTTCAAGGTGCCCAAGGGCCCGGCGGCTGTTGCACGGCCCAGGAATCGCCACACGCACACCTAAGACACACCACTGCTTGCATATGCTTCCCTCCCTCGCAAGGAAGTGGGGAAGACGCTGCAGCAACGGAGCCAGGAGCGGGTAGGCGGGGCGGGTGGCTGAGGGAATGGATGGAGGCAGGGAGGGCAGGCAAACCATAAAACTGCAAGCTGACGTCTCTAGCAAGCACAGGGAAGGGACGGCTGGTGGGAATGAGTGACAGGCTGAGCCGGCAGAGAGAAGAGGCTGAGGGCCACTCAGAATTTTAAATCGGGCTGTATTTGGCCCCCGGGCCGGACTTTGGACATGCCTGGTTTAGTACCTTTCACCGCCAGGCTCCAGTTCTTAGGATACAAAATTGGCATGTATCTCCTGACCACCACCCCTTACTACCTGAATATTCAAAATCCACACCGATTCTTCGCCAGTACCTTGTGTTCTGGATCCTTGTGTAGGCAGCATGGCTGCTTTGGGAAAGCAAAGCACAGAAATCTCCCAGAACAAAGCCCTAAACACAAGAGAGTAATCTTTTAAAAAGTCAAAATGGTTTCATGTGCTTTCAATCAAATTTCAAATAGATATATAGAGGAAAGTTTGAAGCAGTGCATGATATATTTTTGCTTGTTTCCAAAATGATGAGATGAGGTAACAAACATGGACATGAGGTAACAATGTAGTGAATGTTTTCTCAACAATTCTGATAAAGTAGTTTTTTTCTCGCGAGGAAAGGAAATCAAAGAATCAGAATAATGAATTTGGAAAGGTCCTAGAAAGCGATCAGGTCCAGCCCTTTACTCCAGGGGTTCTCAACCTGTGGATCCCCAGATGTTCCTGGACTGCAACTCCCAGAAGTCTTCTTCACTAGCTGAGCTGGCCAGATTTTCCGAAGTTGTAACTGTGCTCACAGCCTGGGGTTCAATCCCAGGTAGGTGGCTCATGGTTGACTCAGCCTTCTATCCATCTGAGGTCGGTAAAATGAGTACCCAGCTTGCTTGTGGGGGGGGGGGAATGTGTAGCCTGCATAACTGAACTGCAAACCACCCAGAGAGTACTTTAAGCATTTTGGGGCAGTATATAAGCAGAACACTTTGCTTTAAGTGGTTCCATTGCTGTAATGCTCTAACAATTAGGAAGTTTTTCCTCATATTCAACTGAAATCTGGCTTCCTGTAACTTCAGCCCATTCTTATTTATTATTTATTTATTTCCTGTACTTATATACCGTGCCATTTCATGGAGGATTCTGGGCAGTTTACAAAAAGAAAACCAATAAATGCAATAATTAAAACATATGATAAAAACATATGATAAAAACAATAGCGGAAGAGCAATGGTAGGGCACTAGTCAATAAAAGCCCTCAATAAAGACAGTGGGCGGGGAGGGGGGGACCTAAACAGAAGTTTAGTTTTTTTTATGTCCTATACTCTGGAATTATCAAGAACGTCCCCCTAGAGGACATACAGTCAAAATGAGGGCTGGGAGAGTGAGAACAGACTAAAGAAAATATTTTTAACCCAATGTGTTGTTAGTCTGTGGAACTCCCTGCCACAGGAGGTGGTGATGGCATCTGGCATGGATGCCTTCAAAAGGGGATTGGACAGATTCCTGGAGGAAAAAGTCCATCACAGGTTACAAACCATGATGGAGATGTGTCATCTCCAGGCTTAAAACCGAGGTACTTCAAGGGCCAGACGCAGAGCAGTGGTATCAGGAGACAGATATCTAGTCTTGTGCACTCCCAGACGCATCTGGTGGGGCCACTGTGAGATACAGAAAGCTGGACTAAATGGGCCTTTGGCCTGACCCAGCAGGGCTCTTCTTATTGTTCTTATGTAACAGATCCCGCCCCTTTGTATAACAGCCTTTCAAGTATTGGAAAAGTGCTATTATATCTCCCCTCAGTCTTCTTTTCTCAAAGCTAAACATGCCCAGTTGTTTACATGTTTCCTCCCAGGACTTGGTTTCCATCCCCCTGGTCATTCCTTGTACTGAAATGGCATCCTTCAACACAAGCAGGAAAGGTCCCTTGCTCACCAGTTTGCCTGAAATTGAGAACTACATCCTCTGCCAACTCTTTACATGTCAGGATTGTCCTAGTATGCAACCACCAGGCTGCCCCACTGACAAACCTCTAGGGGGTTACAAAGCACGTCACTCACTGCAGTTTGCCGGGCTAGTTTCGTCAGGCTCACTTCTTGGCCCAGTGGGATGCTGTCCGTTAGCATGCTCAGAATGGCCTTCCTCTGCTCTTCAGAGGGTGCTTTTTTTCACCTCTCATGGAGAAAAGCTGTTTGCAAGTCTGTAGGAACATCTCGAAGTCTCGTTGTTGTGGCGATCACTAGGACAGGGTAACTACTGGAAAAAAAATGACGTTGTTGTTGTTGTCATTATTATAAAATTATCACACAGTAAACAATTTAACTACGCTGGATTTTGTTATTACAGATCAATTGTACACCATAAATTGACTGATGGTGACTTTGTCAACTCCAATTTCTTCTTCAGGAATGTCCAAACTTCAGCCCTCCAGATGTTTTGGACCACAACTCCCAGAATTCTTGGCTTAGATTGCCAATGACAAAGGACTGTGGGAGTTGCGGTCCAAAACATCTGGAGGGCCGAAGTTTGGACATGTCTGTTCTAAATACTTGCTTAGCTCTTTAGGCACCGCACCCAGCGTGCCGATTACCACTGGGACCAGTTTATGTCAGAGTCTCCCAAGTTCAATTTTCAGATCCAGATATCGGGTAATCTTTTCAAGTTGTTTCTCAATGACTCTACTATCACCTGGTATAGCAATATCAATGATCCACACTTTTTTCTCCACAGTAGTAATATCCGGGAGTCCTGTGGCGCAGTGGTTAAATGCTTGTACTGCAGGTAAAACTGTGCTTACAACCTGGGGTTCAATCCCAGGTAGCAGGCTCATGGTTGATTCATCCTTTCATCCTTCTGAGGTTGGTAAAATTGGGTGGTGGGTGGGTGGTCAATGTGTAGCTTGCATACTGTAATTAAACTGTAAACCACCCAGAGACTACTTGAAGTGGTATCGGGGAGTATATAAGCAGAACACTTTATTATGCCCCAAAACCCTGTTTGTCTGTATCTAGAAGTCCCAAAGTAATTTTGCATGCTCATTTTCAATCACTTTTTCAGGCTTATGATCCCACCAGTTCTTTGCTACGGGCAGATGATAGTTGTGACACAAATTCCAGTGGACCATTTGAGCAACTACATAATGACACTGTTTGTAATCAGTCTGAGCAATTTTCTTGCAACAACTATTTATAATAATAATAATAATAATAATAATAATAATAATAATAATAATAATAATAATAATAATAATAATAATAATAATAATCAGATTTCTATACTGCAGTATCTAACAACTAGGCCACTCAGCTTGTGATTACAGTCAATCAAGATGGACTGACAGCTAAGGCATGGGTGGCAGATTAAAAGAGAACTTCATTTTCTGCAGTCACTTTCTAAGCTACCGTAGATACCAATTTTATATGTACCAAAACAGCTTTTTAAAAAATCTTTACATTGCTTAGAAATGTGAGGCATAAATCTTCAATCAAGATATATTGCAGAGCAGAACATCAGAAAATTCTAGTGTGTTTATTAATACCTAGTTTTTGTCTCCCTATGAAGGAGAAGGTGCCTTAATGCAAGGATAACTCTGGAATCCTCTCCAAGACCATCACGATCTCTTCCCAAGAGTTCTATATCTTTCATCAGCAAGATACAGGGCTTATATAGAGTTCAGCTTGTGAGAAGGCAGCATTCAACTTTGCTTCTGTAGCTCCACTGGTGTCACCACATAAACCAACACAATCCACCTACATGTCATCAGAGAGAGAGAGAGAGAGAGAGAGAGAAAACACACACACATGTATTGGTAGCCATATCTGGAAAAGAAGGAAATGTTCTACCTACTTATGAAGAATGTATATAGAGCAAGTATAGTAAGTACACTTGTAGGCTTGATTGGTTGATGTTCAAATCCTGTATAGCTCAGGAACTGATCATATGTTAACCTCATCTAATTCACTGTGTCATGTAGGGAAAATAAAATACCAGCAGCATATTCTAACCTGACTAAGTCAGAACAACAATACATAGGAGATAGGTCTAGATCAGTAAAATCCCCAGCCTGTTTTATTCCTCAGATCCCACTTCCTTACTCTCCAGATATACTTTCAGACAGTAACATACTAAATCAAACTTTCTTTAAAAACTGTGTTTCTCTGTTTTCTTTATTTCTAAGCTGACTAGGCGCTGAAGAATACAATTCGAGGCCCTTACATAGAATTATAGAATAGTCTTCAACAGCTTACAAGTGTGAGCTTTGTACAAAAAAATATACATACTGAATTACCCTCTTATTTATTTTTTATGGATTTATATACGGCCAAGTTTAATTCAGAGAACAACTTCAGGAGGTGTACAAGTAAAATTAAAACAATAAATTCCCAAGCAGATGCCTTCATCTGCTTACGATTCCCCGCAAATGGCATTGAGAGATATCCTGCTTATCTCTCCAATCCAGAGGTTGTCCTTAGGCATCCACAATTATAGCCATTGATAGCCTTGTTCTCCATGAACTTGTCTAATCCTTTCTTAAAGCTGTCAAGGCTGACAGCTGTCACCATTTCTTCTGGCAGGGAGTTCCAGTGATCCTCTGGGTGAAAAAATACTTTCTCTTATTTGTATGAGATCTAGCACCCAAAAGTTTCATGGAGTGCCCCCTAGTTCTCTAATGTTGTGCAATAGGGAAAACAGTTTTCCTTTTCTACTTTGTCCACACCATGTATGATTTTATAAACTTCAATCAGGTCACCTCTTAGGTGCCGTCGTTCAAGAGTGAAGAGGCCCAGCCGTTGCAGCCTCAGATGGTAAGGAAGATGTTCCAGTCCCCTAATCATTCTGGTTGCCCTCCTCTGTACTTTTTCCATTTCCATAATATCCTTCTGGAGGTATGGTGACCAGAACTGTACACAATACTCCAGATGGAGCCTCACCATAGATTTATAAAGAGGCAAAATGACCCTTGACTTATTTTCTATACCTTTCCTAATGATCCCTAGCACTGAGTTTGCTTTTTCCACTGTTGCGGCACAATGAGTTGACACCTTCCTTGAGCTGTCCACCAGGACACCAAGGTCCCTTTCCTGGTTTGTTACAGAGATTTCAGACCCCATCAGTTTATAAATACTGTAATTACAACCCCTCCCCCCAAAAAACTGAAGGTTACAAGAATCACCAATATTGTAGATGTAGGCTAACATACAGATATTCCTAAGGTAATTTAACTTTGTCCCCTTTGCTAATAGGGGATTTCAAACACAGTGGTACCTCTTAAGATGAATGACCCGTAAGATGAATAATTCATAGGAAGAATGAAATTTCTGGGAAAAGGAATGCTTCCCAGGATGAAAAATGCCTATGGATTAAATTCGTTTTAAGAAGTACCACTGCGCGCTAGGCAGAGCGGCGGATTAGGTGCTGCACACCGCTTGATTTGCTGCTGGGGAAGGAACTTCCCTGGTAGACAACCGAGCGTTGTGCAGCACCCAATCCCCAGCAGCAGGGAGGACTTTCTGAGGGAAGCAGCGGCAGGGCTGGGCAAGGATCACTGCATCCCTGCTTCACCTACCAGATTGGTAAATTCAGTGGGTGCCAGGCTGCAGCCAAGATCCCCTTGGGCTCAGGGATGGCACTGGACCTCTCTGAGGCTTCACCAGGAGTCAAGGAAGAGCCGCAAGCAAGAAGCTCCTGCCTGCTCTGAGCTGCCTTCTTGGGCAAGATGCGACTCCTAGCCTCGAAAGAAGTGCTGCTACAGCGGTGGCAGCTACTCATGGCTGGCGCTTCTTGCCCAGGCAGCCAGTGAGCAAGTGAGCCCTCCTCTTTTCCCAGGTTCCCAGCCAGGCCAACACGGCTCTCTCATCCCCACAGAGCAGCAGCAGCAGCAGCAGTAGACGGGAAGAACCGGATGTGGCAGTAAGCAAGCCTCATATTTAACATGGAAAGCAAGCTGGGCAGGAGGTGCATTTCCTGGGCAGCTGCTTCTGAAGCTCGGCCCGCCTCCATCGCCCAGATTGTTTGCAAGGGAAGCAGCAGCGGGGGCGGCAAGGCTGGGCTGGGCAAAAGATCACTGTATCCCTGCTTCCCTTGCAAACAGCCTGGGCGATGGAGGAGAGCCGAGCCTCGGAAGCAGCCACCAGGTAAGAGGTGCACTTCCTGGGCAGCTGCTTCCAAGGCTCGGCTCGCCTCCATCGCCTGCCCAGGCTGTTTACAAAGGAAGCGATGATGGCAGAGCTTGGCAAGGATCACTGCTGAAGCTGCTGGGGAAAAGACACAACGAGTGTTTGGGGCACTCAAAGTGTCTTTCCCCGAGTGGCTTCTACTCCCTGTCCCCTCTTCTTTTCAGTTTTTGGGGGGCCTGAAAAGGAAGAGGGGACAGGGAGCCACAGCCAGCAAAAGGGAGGAAGCTTTTCCCCGGCCCCAACCCAGCAAAGAAGGGGAAAAGCTTCCCCCCTTCACTGGGTTTGGTGTAAACACCCTCAATCACTGGCAGCCAAAGGCTGCTCGACCAAGCTGCGACAAACAGCTTGGAGCTGTCAAAATCAGCTGTCTGTCGGTTGCACGGGGAACAGCCTTCGACTGTCCGTTGATTAGGGGGTTGGGACAACCTTCCCATAGGAATGCATTCAAAACCTATTGATCTGTTCCCTCCAGAATGGATTAATTGGTTTTCAATGTATTCCTATGGGAAATTGCACTTTGCAAGACAAACTTTTCGTAGAATGAATTGCCCCATAGAACAAATTAAATTCATCTTACGAGGGATCATTGTAAAGGAAATAGCTGAGGTCAGCACCTTCACAGAACTCAAGAGCAGCCAGATGCAGGATAGGGCTTATTAGATTGTGTCATCATCATACCATATTATGGGGGAGATGTGTGTCTTAACTTTGCCACTACAGATTTGGGGGAAAAATGTACAGAACATTCTTTAGCCACAGCTACCCTATCACAGTGATTAAAACTACATTTCTATGGGTAAGCAGCCCTTCTCTCAAGTCCTTTATGCAAGTTAAGACTGAGACCAAACTCTTAAACATTGCAGCAGATGGAGCTAAGCAGATGTTAACTAGCAATTTGTTCCAAAGAACAGGGGTGGCCACTGAGAAAGCCTGGTTTCTCGTAACAGTTTTTCAGGCTTCCCTAGGGGTGGCCACCCTAACTGCCAACACTGAAGAAGATTTCATTGGAAGGGCTTTTATTTATCTAAGAAACAGATGATCCATCATATATTCAAGACCCAAGCCGTGGAGGGTTTTATAAGTTAAAACTATCACCTTGAACCTGACCCAAGAAATAAGCGAAATGCTGGGTGCATGCCTGGTCATGTACTTGATTAAATGCATAGCACCTTGTTAATGAATCAATTAGCTACTGCAACTTCAAGTGAGCATGTTACTATTTGTGAAAAAGACAATTATATTGTTGGCTTAAACATCAAGTTAAAAGACTCAAGACTACCTTGAACAAATGAAGATTGAGGCAGCTACAGGCTGCTCTGATAGCTGTCATTTTCCCAACACCACTAGGGCCTGAAAGGAGAATGCTTCCAGCTCCGTCTAAAAGCGTTCCCCTGGAACATAGAAAGGGATAACTTAACTCGTCCCATTTTGCGAAGAGCAAAAAAATGTAGTATTGCAGGACAAACATGCAACATAAGGACTGAAAGGCTTAACAGAGAAATTGATTTTATTCCCTTTGGCTATAGGAAAGAGCCCAGGAAACATTAACCTCTTTTCCATGACTAGTTACACACAATGGAAGCACCTCACAGAAGCATGATGGCCTCACTGCACCATGTACTTACAAAGCTTATGTATGTATGAAGGGCTCTTGGTGGCTTGAAAAGCACTGATCATTCTCAGTACTGTACTCTGTATAAGTGGAGCAAAGCTTGGGGGTCCATAATTATTGAAGAACAAAAGACAATAGTTACAGAGAGCCCTTTTGGGATCTTCATGGTTGAGATGCGCATGAACCCAAGCTGCACAGCTGATTTGCGGTCACCCAGCTTCCTTTGCCCCACCTCCTTGTGAGAGCGCAAGTGTGCTGTCCAAAAGGTGGATAGCATTGGAAGGGCAGGGATCGTCAGAAAAGAAGACAGGGAAAGAAGAGGGGGAAAGGAGAAGACATAAAAGGAAAAGAAGGAGCAGGCGTGGGTGTCGGGGACAAAGGGGTGACAGCAGATGAAGTGGATGAAGGGATGTGGGCGTCCATTGGTGGAGAAGAGGAATCGGAGGAGGAGATTTCGTAGGAGAGTGAACCAATGAGGGAAACACGCACGGTGGGGGTGCAAAATGGACAGCGGGGTGACAGTTGGGTCAGTTGAACCCCTGGAGTGGAGGGTGATGGTGTCACCAGTATGGAGTGGGACCAGCCCATCACCACAGAGGACAAGTTTTCCCCCCACTGAGCAACAGGAGCCTCCTCGCTGAGCATAACATCCTTGTTGTGAGACGTTGTGTCATGGGAAGGGGAGTTTCCCAGAAACCATCGCGGGATATTTCAGGATGTCTGGGAGACTCCAATAATGGACAATCTGGAAGATCGCAAACGGAACTGGTTATGTTCAATGTTCAAGCAAATGTGCAGGAGGGTGAGAGTAAAAACCCGTTTGTTGTTAACTCAGTTAATAAAACTTTATTAAAAGATCAATTGCCTTCGTCTTCAAATCCGTAGAAGAAATAGATATTCACAGAGAAAATCCTGAACCCACTCACACTCCTCTGGTGGGTACCCCCTCAGAGCTGCACCCAGAGGAGACAGGACTGGGGAGCCGTACTGCTGCCTCTGAGCAGGCACCCACAGGAGGAGGAGGTGAGCCAAGGGAAGCTGGGGCATCCGAGGAACAGCTGTGCAGCCAAATCATCAAACCGCGGTTTCAGCCCATCTCTACAGTGCTATATGGAATCAGGGTGGACCACAAATTGAACATGAATCAGCAGTGTGACATGGCGGTCAAGAAAGCCAATGTGATTCTTGGTTGCATCAATAGAAGCTTAGTGTCTAGATCAAGGGTAGTGATAGCACCACTCTATTCTGATCTGGTCAGACCCCACCTGGAATGCTGTGTCCAGTTCTGCACACCTCAATTTAAAAGGGATGTTGACAACCTCAAATGGGTCCAGGTGAGGATGACCGGGATGGTTAAAAGTCTGGAAGAAATGTCTTAGGAGGAACGGCTTAGGGAACTGGGAATGTTTAGCCTTAAAAGAGAAGGTTAAGAGGCGATATGATAGCCACGTTTAAATATCTGAAGGGATGTCATATTGAAGAGGGGACCGGTTTGTTTTTCATGGCTTCAGAGACTAGGACTCGGAGCACTGGTCTTAAACTACAGGAAAAGAGATTCCATTTGAACATTAAGAAGAACGTCATGACAGTTAGAGCTGTTCGGCAGTGGAATATGCTGCCATGGAAGGTAGTGGATTAGTCTTCCTTGGAGGTTTTTAAACAGAGTCTGGATGGCCATCGGGAGTACTTTGATGTAGGTTCTTGATGGCAGGGGGTTGGACTGGATGGCCCTCAAGGTCTGTCCCAGCTCTATGATTCTATGATTTTATGATCTGTTGTAGTGTGTCACATGGTGGAATTTAAGGACCTGACTTACCTACTGTGTAAGTGAGGGCCAAGGATGTCACAGAGTTGCTTCACTATACCGCCCAGGCCAGCAGGTAACAGGCTGCTCCAAAAACCATGAGGATGTTGAGACGGGAGAGACGGAATGGCACTGTTAGTTGATCCAACCTACAAGACAAGGAAGCTGAACAGTGCCATACAGAAACTGGGCTTGACAAGGCAGTCAATCAACACATTTTACAACAAGTAAATATCCTGTAATTGGAATAGCCTGTCAGCCTTGTCAGATTCTTGTTGCGGGGAAGTACAGTACATGTTTTCCCTACCTTTTATGGAAAGGAAAATAAAAGGTGTAAGGTGCTTAGCATTTGTTTTGAGGCCAAAATCCTAGTTGTGGAGCAAAAGGGCAACCATGTAGCAATGTTCTTTCATCGCTTGCCATCTGTCAGACAACGAAACATGCAACTGCTTCCCTGATCTGGCAAACTTGAGGAGCATAACAGATAAACCCATTCTCCTGATGAATGGCCGCTAAAAGGTCTAACCTCCATGTATTTGCCTAAGCCCCAACCAAAGCCACTCAAGCTAGACACCACCACTGTCTTCTACAGTAGATTTAGAAATGTCATAAATAATACAATGGGATTCTTAATACAGTCTTAATGTCTTACCAGGAATAAAGAAGTGTTCTGAGTATCAGCCAAGTACCCTACACTTTGCACTTTTTCATCAGCTGGTAAAACCTTTTTCACCTTGAAGTACAGGTCCGGCCACCTGTAGAAAAAGCAAAGAATCTAAAACGGCAGTAACAAAGGAGCAATGGATCAAGGAGCAATGGACAGTTAGTAACAGAAATATTTTAAAGAACTGAAGAATTTAAAGAATTATATTTTGTGGGAAGAGAAGAATTTAGAAACTTCTGAGGCTATTGGCCCTTAATTGTTGAGTAATATATGGCCTTTAATTCCACAGAACATTCTTAGTCTATATTCCATTTTAAAGTCAGCAAGCTCATCAAGAAGGATACTGTGAATTCAGAATTAGTAATTTTCTGATTTTCCAAGGTAAGTCTCATCAGAAGGCTATTTCAAAAAGCAGCACATGGTCCTTAACCTAGTTTTTAGAATAAGCAGCTTAGTGACTGAAAACTGAAAACTCACATTTCATCTTGTATCAGATGGATGACATACCTTAAAAACTTTCCTGAATTTTCTTCTAAGAAGTCAGGATGCCCAACTGTTGGAATACACAAAATATCCTCCTCTTGGACTAGCCTATAAGAAAACAGCCACGGTAATGAATAATTACATCAGCTTACCCAACGAAAAGAAAAAAAAATGTACTGATCTCAAAATGTCAGATAATGATGATTATGATTATGACTATAGAAGAAGTGGTGATATAATAAACATTTTCAAATTTCAACCCCAGGGAGAACAATTACCTAGAATACTTTAAAACCTGAGTCATCATCCTTCCAGTAAATTGAAAAAGTAATATAATACTAATGTAATATATTCTGCATAAGCAACAGAAATATTATTGCCTCTTAAACCACACAGAATATGTGATAATTGTAGCGCTGTTATTTTACAGAATTAAAACACCATCAATGCAGATTCCCAAAGGATCAATATTCTTATTGATGCTTTATTATTCGAGTTGCTGTCCTCAAAATCTTGAGAAATGAGTAGGCAACCCCACAGAGGGCACATGACACATACTGTAGGTCCCTTCACAGTCTTAACAGCAGGATGTCAGGATGTAAACCTTTTTAATCTTCCATGAGACAAAAGTTGGTAGGATCTCAGCCAGCACAAACTTCAGTGATTTAAGAGGGCAATCTAAAACAGCCTCAGAATCGTCCCCCCCCCCGCACTCATTCAGCTACTTAATAGAAAGCCATAAGCAAGCTTTTCAAGTATGGCGTATGGAAACAAGGCCATGCCCCACTTCTAGTGGGCTTATGCGGTAAGTAGAAAAAGCACAATACAGTACCAAGATTATACCTTGATCTCATATACAGGGACCCAGATGTTTTAATCTTAACTTAAAGGCTAACCTTGGAGTTTGAAAGTGTCGGTAGAGAATTTGGTCATAGATTCCTCTGGTGCTGTAGGTTGGTGAGGACACAATCTCTATGTGGAGCTCCTTGGCAAAGGGTGGCACAGAGAGCAAAGACCGGCTTCCTTTTGCCTCTTGCAAACCAGCAGCTTCCCCATATCTCTACAGAGGACAAACAGCCCTATTCTGTTTTAATTCTGCAATACTGATTCAACTACTACTAGGAGGTCAAAATATCAATTCTGGTAGCTGCAGCTAGCTTTGATGTTCCAGCCCCAACCCTACCCACCCTGCAATGATCTAGAGCAGGGATACTATATAGCTCTACTAGCCAGGATGGCCAGGATTTCTGATCAGTGCACAACTGATGGTGCAAAAGAAGCTGTGCCCTGGAGGGTGAGAGATCTTACATGACCACCCTCACACAGTAAATCAATATGATTCTGGCCATTGTGGTTAAATAGTGGGTGCGTTCTAGTCATTCAAGTGCATGGCTATGCCAGAGAACAGCCACACGAGCTCCCACACAAAGATGGACATTAACAGAGCTGAGAGGAGATCCAAGCGCAGCTTTTCTGAAATCCTGCCTAGGGGTTAGAAAAGTGATTCAATGCGTTCACATTTGCCTATAGAAAACTACAAATGTATTTGAAAACAGTATCGAAGCACGTTACTGGATTGGAGATTTGATTGCTATGCGTACAGCATAAGAAATGTCTTTTAAAATGCAAATATGTTGAATAACATCTGATTAACTTCTATGTGTGGCTTAGCGGGTTAGAGCACTGAAAACTGCCAGCTACAATGTCGGCAGCTCAGTGGTTCGAATCCCGGGTGCCATGCAGCAGAGTGAGCTCCTGCTGTTAACCCCAGCTCCTGCCAACCTAGCAGTTTGAAAGCATGTCAATGCAAGTAGATAAATAGCGGGAAGGTAAAACAGTGTTTCCTTGCAGCCATGCACTTACACAACACTGGCTCTTTGGCTTTAATACGGAGATAAGCACTGCCCCTAGAGTCGGACACGACTAGCATGCATGTGCAGGGGGAGCCTTTACCTTTAGTAACTTCTATGTGGGATGGAAAAGGACTGTCTTGCAACGCATTTTAAATTCTGTGATGCTGATTCAACCACTGGGAGAAGTGGGAGAGAATGAGAATTCTGGTGGGATTATAAAAATATATAAAAGGAGACTGACAGATTTTCATAGCTTAATCCTGACTGCAAATCTATCAGTGGACCCTTGTATAACAAACGGTTTGTATAACATAAAATTTGTACAACATAAAAATTCCGGAGATAGGGGAAACTTGCTTAACATAACCTCCTATGGGGCAAATCCATACAACATAAAAATGGGAAATAGCAGGGTTCACTCATCCTTCCATCCTTCTGTACCAGCTTGCTTCAATGTAGCCTGCACTCTGTAATTAAAATTGTAAACCTCCCAGAGACTACTTGTAGTCGGTATATAAGCAGAACACTTTAAATTCTGTTTTCAATGCATTCCTATGGGAAATTTGCATAAAGGAAAATTTGCTTAATGTAATTTCATTTGAACAAATTAATTCCTTTATACAAGGTACCACTGTGCAATCATAAACATGTTATCTTTAGACACAGATAACATGCTTGCCCCGTTTCACCTATATTCAGCTCTTAGGTCCTCAAGTGGTGATCTCCACTAGCCACTCCTCTACTAGTTTTCTCATAGTATTTCATAAAACAGCTTAGTACATTAACACCTCCAGTTTATTCGCATATATGCAAATTTAAAAAAAATAACCAAAGCTGACACAAAGAAATCAGTTTATCTTTTTTCAAAACTAGAAAATCTTTAAAAGATCAGCATTACTTGTAAGCAAATCTACAAAAGGTATTAGCACATGACTGTGTATATACAAACAAGTCTATTGTGGCTTACAGAATACGTAGGGTTTTCAAAACCTTTGAAAAGCTGGACTGATTTCCAGATAATATTCTAAGAATGGACTTGCTCTTCTGCCTTAAATGTAGCTTCAAATTATTTCCTTCTTAAGCTTACGAGAGGAAATAATAAAAACAGCTATGTTTAAATCTGTGGAATTTGCCAACTTTGATGAAGCAGACCTTCACACAGGCTCTAGGTCTGGAGAATGTTCGCATGTTGGACTTCAGAGATTCCCAAATTGATATTTTGTAGAGTTTGAGATTCTCTAGCAACTCTAACCCAAGACTAAAAAAATTCACCACCAAACCTTCAGTATTAGCACATATCCAGTCAAGACATGTGTGTGTTGTGTCGTTTGTGAACTCATGTCCATGGAGTTTTCTTGGCAGGAATACTGGAGTGGCTGGCCAGTTCCTACTCCAGGCGCCTACAGCACCTGGTATTCCCTGGTGGTCTCCAATCCAAGTACTAACCAGGGTCGACCCTGCTTAGCTTCTGAAATCAGGCGAGATCAGCTGTGCTTAGGACACCTAGGCAGCTCCTAGTCAAGACAAACTGATGCTCTTTTTCTACTTTTGCTGTTGCATTAAGCCTACTCCAAGAAATACCTACACAGTTGCAACTCTCCCACTATCCACCATTCTATTTCCAATATTTAAGGCCGAGTCAAAACGGGGGTTCCTTCTACATGCTCACAACATCCTTCAAGAGCCTCATTGTGCCCTTAGTCCTACTTTGCACATAACCATGTAGATAGGTTAGATTTCCTCTTTCGGAGTAGTGTTGGGACAGATTTTGAGGGACCCAGGACTATTTTTGTTTGGGCTGAACACTTCAGGACTCGCAGACAAATCCTGACCACTGGGGAAAAGGGGCTCAACTTTAGCGGAAAGGGCCATAGCCTGGTGGAAGAGAACAACACACTTATGATCACACCTTTAATTCCTGGCGGCACAGAACCATGTGTTTGACAGACCCTTGCCAAGAAGTCTTGGAAATCTTCTCTGAGCTGGAGTCAACAGTCCTAGGACGGCATGTCCAAACTCCGGCCCTCCAGATGTTTTGGACCACAACTCCCATGATCCTTTGTCCTTGGCATTCTGGGAGTTGTGGTTGAAGTTTGAAGGAGGGCTGAAGTTTGGCCATGCCTGCTTGGGCTTCAGACCTCTCTTTCCCCAGCAAGAAGCACCACCCGCTCCCGTTACTTGCCCGTTCGACCCCGGAGGACCCTCACCTGGATTTTAAGAAGGCTTCCTTCCCAAGGGTCGCAGGACAAATTGAAAGCCAGCGTGGCGGAGATCAGGCCGGTTTCCCGCGGGAAAGCCTCCTCCTCGTCTTCCCCGGTGGCTGGGCGTGGGAATCGGCGGCGGCGGCGGCCGTCTTCGGGGTCCCGAAGGGGGAAACCCCACGGAGGGTCCCGGGCTCTCACCACGGCCAAGTGGCGGGCCCCGATCCCCGCCGCCGGGTCTCCCTCCTCCTCCTCCTCCTCCTCCTCTTCCTGGCCCGCTAGGGTCACCCACTCGCCTTGGAAGAGGCCCAGGCTGTGCAAGCAGCCGCGGGTCACCCAGAGGGTCTCGCCTTCTTCGCCGCCCCGCCGCCGTCGCCACGGGGCCAGGGCCGCCCTCACCAGCCGCTCGCCGGCGTGGGCCCACCCGGAGACCAAAGGCGGCGGCGGCGGTGGTGAGGAGGAGGCAGGGGACGGCCGGTGGCTCCGGTTTTCTTCGCCGCCGCCGCCGCCGCCCCGCAGCTCCGTCACGGCCACGCGAGTGCCGGCGCCCAGCAACCCTTGCAAAGTCGGCCGGGCCTCCAGCACTTGCAAGGCCGAGCCTGGCAGGACCTCGCCGCGCCTCACCAGCAGCAGCCCGGAGCCGAGTCGGGGCAAGCGCCCGGCCGCCGAGGCCGAGGCCGCTCCTCCTCCTCCTCCTCCTCCTGCTGCTGCCAGCAAAGCCCAGCCGAGCCACGGCGGCCTCCGCACGGGCCAGACCCTCACCCTCCTCCCGGCGGCCAGGCCCAGTTGCCTCAGGAGAGGCCGCCTCAGCCACAGCTCCGCCGGGCAGGAGGAGGAGGAGGAGGAAGAAGAGGCCCCCTCGGGAGAGGAGGAAGCCTCTAAGAAGGCCGCGCTCAACAGCACCGGCTGCTGCCCCTCAAGCCCCTCCGGGCGCATGGCGAGGACCAAGGAAGACCCGCCGGTGGACCACGACGACGACGACGACGACGACGCCCATTCGCCGCCGACGCCGGCCACCAGCAGCCCGGCGGCAGGCGGCAGGTCCGGAGGGACGGGGTCGCTGAGGCACTGCAGCACCGCCACCGCCATCCCACCGGCGCCGCTTCGCCCCCGCGGACCATAGAGGAGGAGGAGGAAGGCCCAGAGCGCTCGCCCCGCTCTCCTCCCTTCCGTCCGGGAGCGGGCGGAGCCGACGAAGAGAAGAGAGCCGTTTTACATAGAGTGTCCGGGTGGGGATGGCTAGAGCGCCGCCACTTAGGGCCAATGGCGCAGACCTTTTAAAGAAGAGGTTACACACACGCACGCACGCCGAGTTTCCGGGTTCGCTTTGCAAGTCCTTGACTTGCCCTGGAGAAGTTTCGGAGAGGTTAGCCGTGTTAGTCTTTTCAAGAATGTCAGGGGGAAATCAAAGAAAAACCAAATTTGCTCTAGTCTAGATGGAAATTGTAGCTGCCGCCGAGAAGCCCTGGCCTAAGCACATCCGATCTCGCCTGATTTCGGAAGCTTAAGCAGGGTCCGCCCTGGTTAGTATTTGGATGGGAGACCCCCCAGGTCTCACTCGTGTAGAGACAGACATTGAATAAATGGGCATTTCGTTATTCAACTGCACTGCTAATTCTGATGGACGTACTGGAGTTACAACTTATTATTGGATTTCAGCCATAAATTACCGCAGTTCTTTAGCATAGAAATTTATAAATACAATAGGCTTAGTTGTATCACTAGAATGCACAGAGGAGTTGACTTGCTAAATTTCCACTGTTATTTAATAGGACTATTTTAGTGCAATTCAGTAAGGCGAGCAACAGGATTTCAGCTATTATTCATTAATGATCATGATACCTTATGTTTAGGGACAAAGAATTTCGGTTTAAAGAGCCACTTAAATAGTTCAGACTCCCTTGAATAAATGGAGATTGAAAGGGCCATAAGGCAATGTGTCGCCTGCATGCTGTAATGAAAACTGTAAACTGCCCAGAGACTACTTGAAGTGGTATGGGGCGGCATGCAAGCAGAATACTTTGCTTTTGCAGCACATTGGTGTCATTTTCACCACACCCGTAGGACATGCATGACGAATGCTTCAAACTCCATTTAATAGAGTCCCTCAAGAACACAACAATTCAACTTATTCTGTTCATTTGGCAAAAAGGAAAAAATGAGACTGCACAATAATACAAAGTCACACCCAACCTAATGCTTTTTAAAAGGGAACACTTTGATTAGCAATAATTTACCAATGTCATCATTCTTGTTGCAGAGGGAGAGCTATGCTAAATATCCACAGGATGGCAACCTTAATTGCCTATTGCAAGTACCTCTGAAAATGGCCATGTATTTCTGTGCTGTAGGATTATTGGAGACATCGCTCATAAAGGTAAAGTTTCTCATCTCTGAGCAGACCTGCTTAAATAAAATCAATTTGTACTTAAATTTGTACTCAGTGACATTGCTAGTTTCACCAGGTACACTCCAGTAGTGAAAATGCAAACACAAGGATATTATTTATTATTGATTTAAAATATTTCTATCCTGCCTTTCTCTCTGAAAGGACAGAAGGCAGGATACACTGACTATAGACTATAGCAGGGATGCAATGGGTGGAAGCCTTTTTATGTTAGTATGTCTGCTCATAAATTGGCTCAGCCTCCTTGGGCTGGCTGATTGATCTCAGATCCTCAGGCATAACTGGATCAGCCAGCACAATTAGCAGAGATGACCCAACAGAAGAGCAAACAAACAAACAAAACCAACAAAATAAAAAAGAGGGGTGAAGAGGGATGGAAAAAATAAAGAAGTGGAAGAAGAGGAGGTATGTTTCACCAGATCGAAACATTTTCCAGTCCACACACACATCCCTTATTATGCCAACACCAATGTCAGTCAGAGACCATCAAAACAATAAAAAGGTAAAGTTCCCCCTGCACATGCATGCTCGTCGTGTCCGAATCTAGGGGAAGCGCTCATCTCCGTTTCTAATCCAAAGCCCAAAGCCAGTGCAAGTCTGTGGCCATCTGGCCGGCATGGGCAAATGCATTTCTATGCACGGGAACACTGTTTTTATCTTCCCGCTTTTTACAGCAGTACCTATTTATCTACTTGCATTTTCATGCTTTCAAACTGCTAGGTTGGAAGGAGCTGGGGTTAAAAATGAGAGCTCACTCTGCTGTGTAGCACCTGGGATTTGAACTGCTGAGCTGCCGACTTTGGAGCTGACAGTTTCGGGGAGGTGGGGGTTCAATTCAGCGAAATCTCAGCAGAGTTGGCTCTCTGCCATTTTAGCTAGTTGGGGTGGTGCCCCAAATAGGATTTAAAGGAGGTTTACTCTATTGAAAGTGGTTTGAATTTGACCAAAGAGAAAGAAGAGCCATCTTGAGAGGCTGGGCTTTTTGCAAACTAATGCTGCTTTGAAACAAGCAAGGCATTCCTGAGTGCTAACCTCCACTCTCAGAGTTCCTGAAACTGCCTAACTGCTTCAAGTAGGTAAAGACATTAAAATACCCCCCTCTTTCACATAGGAATTAAATTTAATAAGACTGGGGAAAGGTAGGAGCGTGAATCATTCTGGGAAGGTGATGTGTGTGTGTGCTGCATCGTTACAGTCGTGACCGTCTGACTCTTCGTGACGCCATGTCCATCGAGTTTTCTTGGCAGGAATACTAGAGTGGTTTGCCAGTTCCTACTCCAGACACCTACAGCAGCTGGTATTCCCTGGTGGTCTCCCATCCAAGTACTAACCTGGGCTGACTCTGCTTAGCTTCCAAAATAGATGAGATGGGATGTGCTCAGGGCATCTAGGCAGATTGTGGGAAGGTGTTGTTGTGTGGTAAAAACTCCAAGTGGGCCACCTTGTCTCACTCGCACATCTACCCTTCTTCAGCCTAACATCCTCCATAGGGTTGTTCAAACTGAACCTTGACATAAGTAGCAACTGTTTTGAATGTAGATGGGATAGAAGGATAGGTGGACAGATAGGCTAAATGTATTTTCTCCACCTTATCTTCTCTAGATCTACTTGAAGATTCATACTCTTATGCTTTCTTCTTCTTCTTTTTGAAGACATTTCCTGATTCTTCTTATGCCTCATCTTAGCAAGAGAAAGATCAACCTGCTCACATGGTAGCCAGCTCTAGGAGCTTCTGTAACTATGGTTACTAATTCTTTTCTCTCCTACACCATCCTAAGTGAATTCCCTAAATAATAAAACAGTATGTTTTTCCTTTTCTCTTGAAATCAGAATACAGAAAAGTTAATTCAGAAGTCATAAGCTTAGTCCAAAACTGTCTGTGAAGATTCTGTCATCCAGGTGAGTTTATCTGGAAGTTGAGTCATGGCAACTGGAGTTCTTTTTTCAAGAAAAAGAAGTCCAGTTGCCATGACTCAACTTCCAGATAGCCTAAGGCTGGTTCACTCTGCCAACAAATACCAAACAGTGGGAGGGTAACAGGGCAGCACTGGCTCTGTATGCTGCATTTAATCCTTGCAGTCAAGTTCTGAAGGACTGGTTCCAGCCTTCATTTCCCCCTCTTTTTCAAGCACTTGGTTCTTCTTTAAAAGGCAAAATAAATATTTTGCTTCCCTTGCTGTATTATCCCAAGTCTGTGCCAATTTGCTCCTATCAATTCTTCTTGGAGCTCCAAGAAGAAAGCTGAGCAGCTATCCAAGGAATTAAGGCTATTCAGGTAGACGCATGCTTGAACAATGTGTGGGCCAAAGCCAGTATAATTTATAATTTGTTAAGGTATTATATGGGCGGATGAGGTTTCTTACGTTCTCCTCTATGTGCCATCTTTATTGATTAGTATGCTATACTGAGTCTTGGCAAGAAGTGATATTTGTCAGTTTTCCCAAAAACAATTATTTTTAAAAGTTGGCAGACAAAGTTATAGTAGTGGTGCCAAACTGAGCAAATAAAGTGGTAGGGAAGTTCACAAAATAAATCAGAATAAATGAGCAGAATGTATCTAAGAGCTACTATCATTGCTATACATTCTCCCTACTGTCTCTTCTGGGAACGGCGCACTATATGCATCTTGTGCCTACATTAAAAAGGAAATGGCCAGTGTGGTCTCAGAGATTACACAAATAGCAGGAATATATTATTATTATTATTATTATTATTATTATTATTATTATTATTATTATTATTATTATTATTATTATTATTATTATTAAACTATACTTAAGTGTGGACACCTCAACTAAGTTCCTCTGAATTCAGATTAAGTTTCTTCCCAGTTCATTTCTTACAGAATTGCAATTTATGAGTGCTGCTCAAAAGTACATGGACAGCAGCTATCCATGTGTTCCTGTGAACTCCAGAAGCTGAACTTGATAGATTTCATCACTCTTTTTAAGGTGTTTACTATATCATTTATAAAAAATACTGTTTGTGAACAGGGTTAGTTCCAACATTAACTGAATGAGGCAACTCATAAGACCTCCAACCTTTGTCCTGCATCCCATAAATATCCTACTACTACTCTCAGACGCACTAGAAGACCCGATTCCGTTGCCAGTGTTTTAATATTAATATTAACTTAGTTGTATTTTAATATCTGTACAACTCTAAAGTATATTGAATCATTGAATAATGAAGTTGGAAGGGGCTTACAAGTCCATTGTGTATCTAGTTCATGGATATTTGCAATAACAGAATAATCCTAAGTATGTGTGTGTTTGTGTGTGTGTTTCTCTCTCTGTGTGTACTCACACACTTACAAGACGTGCAGAAATCCCCCACTGTTTGGGCTCACAATGAGAAGGACTGGAGAAGACGGAAATATATATACAGTATATTTAAATGATGTATCATATTCTTTCTCTGACAAGCTCAGGGTAAAATATGATTCAGTTCCAGGTAGGTGTTCTCAGCCTTCTTGTTTCCATTTTCATCCTCTTTTCCAAGAGGTGTCCGATACAGTTAAAAGGGAAGCTCATTTAAGATCCATTGAGTTTTAATGGTCACTGCTAATATTTTCTGCATTACATTTATATCTGATCTCAGTGTCTCAGTCCTAAAGGAGACCACATGTACTGTAAATATAAGTGCATCCATGCACCTGATTAATGAACCATGGTTCATGGAAAGTACATGGACTATGATAACTTTCAACAAAAATCCTTGCTGTACCTTAAAACTTGCACATGAAGAATAATTTTATAGCCATTGTGAGGTAATATATACATCTAGGAGTAGAGAAGCAGGTTAATACGTGATGGAAGAAAATGTGTTGTCCAATCCAATTGTAAACAGAGAGTATGTTCTGGTGAGAGACTGGGTTCTAGGCTCTTACATGAGCCTCTGGTCCCATCAGATGCCCACTTCTTGTCTGCTCCCCAGAATGGGTGGTCAATGTGGTCCCTAAAAGGTGCAAAGCATAGGTAATTAGTTACACGACCTCTGGAAATTTCCCACTGTTAATGAGAAGGACTGGAGAGCACCGAAATACAAACATAAACAGAGAGATTTGTCCAAGAGTGGTCATAAAACAAACAAAAGCAGGATGGTATATTATACCTTTGACTGGAAGTTCCACTGAAGAGTTCATTGAAAACCTGGAGGATCATAACTCTCCTAGGTGAAAGCCAAGAATAGAAGCAACCCTATGGAGATGATAAATCTGATTCTTATACTCTTCCTACTCAGGTCATGGAAGATAGAGTTGTACTTCTTGATAAAATCTGCCTGCTTCTTTTTGGAATCCATCTTTGACGCTCTTTTGTCCAAGGATAGCTAGGCCAATGTTAGACAGAAAGTATATACAGTAGGACCCCTGTATCCACTGATTAATTAACCACTGATTCAGTTATCCATGGTTGGCGAAGAAAAAAATTACATAAATAATTCAGCGGCCGCAAAGCAAGCTATCATCAGAAACATCAGCCGTAAAGCATGCTACTGTCATAAAACAGCAGCCGCAAAGCAAGCTACTGTTGTAAAAAGCAGCTGTAAAGCAAGCTACTGTCATAAAACAGCAGCCACAAAGCAAGCTACTGTTGTAAAAAGCAGCTGTAAAGCAAGCTACTGTCACAAAACAGCAGTCTTGGGGTTTTTGTTCTCTCTTATCCACAGTTTTTGTTATGCATGGGAAGGCCTGGAACCAATCCCAGCGGATACCAGGGTCCTACTGTATACATTTATTAAAGCAATTAATAATTTTAAAACATAATCCTGAGATGATCACTTTGGCAGGGAGTCTCCAGCAAAAGAGGAATCAATTTGCTATAACTGTGTATGGTGCAAAAACCAAGTGAGTCATAAGACTGTGAAATGTTTCCCCACTGTATTTTAATACAGTACTGCTATTTCCAATGTATGCCAATGTGTTATTTTGCACAGAAATCGGCCTTTTAATTCTACACAAAATGTTGCGTGTCACTGCTGCTGGCAAAAGATGGGATTTTCCAGATGTGTGCTCTGACAACATGCATAGTTTTACATTACAGCATCATAAAGCCTAAGGCATTTATTATGGTACAAGCTTTGTGAACCAAATCTCCTTCCTGGTACCTCATTAATCACAAGCCGCCTCTACCATCATTATTTGTAACCTTCTTCCAGGCCTGCTTGGCCTCATACTCTTTTATTTTATTTATTTATTTAGGTCTTTTCAGGAAATCTATTCTACAGTCGTTGGTGGGATTACTCTATGAAAGCAAGGTCCTGACTGCTCCTTGCACATCAGAACAAGGTCCAAAACGAGAAGCAACGAGTAAAAGGTATCCGAGCCTCTTGATTTAATAAAATAAAATAAAACAACAGCCACATTGCGTGGGGAAAAGAATTGCAACTGCAATGCAGTTGTCATTCTTCGGAGTAGCTTCATGACCATTTTCTCTGCGGGGGGAGCGGCTCGATTCTCCGTGGAGGTTTCTCCTTGACAATGACACAGAGAGAGAGACCTGTGCGCTCTCCGTCCCGACCCCATTTCACACACACCCCTTTCCCAACTTCCTAGAAGCAGCCATAGTGACCTATATGCATCTTCTTCTGGCGGCTCAGAGCAGCCGCCGGCGGAAAACCTCCTCACGTCTGCCTCTCCCTCCACCCCCCCTCCTCCTCCTCCTCCTCCCGCTCTCGCCCCATTGTGGTGCTTGGCCAACCGACACCCCCAACCTCTCCCGCCTCTCCTCCGCTGTCCTTCAACCAACCGCGGCGGCCGGAGCCAATGGGAAAAATCGTCGCGGCTCCCTCCGTCCAGTCAGCCGCCGGCAACGCAGCGGTTGCCAGGCAGATTGCCGAGCGCGGGCCCAATGGCCGAAGCGCTACCCCAGCGCAGAGGCGGGAGGAGGCGGTGGCGACGGGGAGAACCGAGAAGGACCGAACGAGGAGGCCGGGCCGGCGGGAGAGGCCGAGCGGGTCAGCGAGCTCTTTGAATATCCGGGATGCCCTACAAGCTGAAGAAAGAGAAGGTAAAGGGGGGGGGGGGTGGCGGCGCCGAGGAACCGATCGGCCGTGCAACGAGGCCTCCCTTTCAATTGATGCATGCATTTAAAAAAATACAATAAAGCCCGATGCAGGCAGGCGGCAAAAGACGGGGCGGGGGTATTGCTGGGCCCTGGACGCTGCTCGGCTCCGGGCCTCCGCTGGGAGAGGAGCCTCCCGCCGGCCTGCCTGCCTGGGGACCGAGGGCCGTAGGCTGGCGGGGGAAGCGGAGGAGGAGGGGGGGATATTCTGCTGCGGCAACCGCGATCGCCTTTGCATTTGCAATGAGCAAGCAGAGAGATTTTATTTTATTTTATTTTATGCGGTCGACTCAGGATCGGTGCTAGTGCCACCCCGATGCAAGCAAGGGATGCACACACCTGCATGGCAGGGCAGGGCGGGGTGGGGGTGGGGGTGGTGGAAGAGGTAAGCTTAGGTTTGCGACACACAGGCACACACACGGAAGGAGCGCTCGCGCAAAGGCACACGGACGGCGTGTTGCACAGACAATACACGTCCGATTTGATTTACAGGCCACGGGTTAAAAGGCGCTCGGGGGAACAGGTCCGCGCTGGTCGGGGATCCCTTGCACCGGGCTGGATGCGGGGGTCTCTCTCTCTCTCTCTCTCTCTCTCTGTGTGTGTGTGTGTGTGTGTGTGTGTGTGTGTGTGTGTGTGTGTGTGTGTGTGTGTGTGTGTGTGTCTTGCATGCACGCGCGTGCACACGCGCGCCTGAGCGCCCAAGTCGCTTGGTGGTTCGCAATAAGGCGACGTAGCAGGAACCTCCGCCGAGATGGCGGGGTGGGTGGTGGGGAAGGGAGCTGGAGGGTCTTTTTTCTGCTTCTGAACTCTGGAGGCCCAGCCTTGCGGCTCTCACAGCAAAGGAGGGAGAGGCCCTTGCGGGATGGATAGACATTCCTGGGTTGGGGAGGAGGGCGGCGGTGGCGGGTTGCGGAGCTCGCCCTGTCCGTCCTTGGGGTGCCGACATTGCCACTGATGCCATAAAAGCAGGTGGCGACGGTGGAAATCAACCCATTTCAACCGTGGAAGATGAGCTGCAGACAGGGAGGCTGCCCTTTGTGTGCTTTGTATCTACATCGATGGTGTGTTTATATTATATGGAACCGGGAGGATGGAGGGGTAGATAGGCGTGCACACTGCCTTGTGGGTGCAGACAGGCCTTCTTGGGCATTTAGTGACCAACATGTATATTTTATACATATATGAGCACATCCGATGGAGATATCGGAAGCTAAGCAGGGTCGGGCCTGGTTAGTACTTGAATGGGCAACCACCAGGGAATACCAGGTGCTGTAGGGCGCCTGGAGTAGGAACTGGCAAGCCACTCCAGTACTCCTGCCAAGAAAACTCCAACGACATGGGGTCACAAAGTCGGCCACGACTGTAAGGACACAACAAATAGACTTAAGCAGAGATTCCCCCCTCAATTTGATACTTGGGTGGGAAGTTTCAGGACAGACACGGGATTGAGTGTTTCCATTTACAGCACATCATCCCCACACCGAAGGGCTTGGAGCAGATTTCAGGATAGTGCTCTGCCTTTTACCATTATCAGCTTGGAGAAGAGATCAGTTAAAAGGCTTTGCATATAGAGAATGACCCTGCTGTTAATGGGATTTTAAAAACAGGATGTGGTTCTCTCTGTGTATGTAAGAGGCCCTCCAATCGATATTTAGTTGTAGTATTTTTGTGGAGGTGGGCAGATTTGTGTTTTTGGACTACAGGACCCAGAATTCTCCATGCCACCTAGGAATTCTGGGAGCTGCCACCCAAAAGCAGGTTGTGCACATTTCTACATTTTGTATGCAGTTTATATCTGTACTATGGTCAGATGCAGACAGCACTGTCCTGGTAGTAAAAAAAAAAGATCTGTTTTATTTTTATTTATTTATTTATTTTGAATATTTTTACCTCACCTTTCTCTTTGGAAAAGAACCCAAGGTGGCTTACAATAATGAGGGACAATATACAGTCCAGAACATTTAAGACATATACAGGTTAAGAACAGGGAGTTTGAAGAGGCATCTTAGAACATTAAAAGGTAACATTAGAGCTACAAAGAGCACGCAAGAAGAAAAATCCATTATGAGGGATGAAAAGCAACATGGAAAACACTAGTGTTCTTATGAAATCAGTCAATGCAATCATGTACGGTAATCCATACAAAGTCACATAATAGGCAGTTCCTCATTAAGGGAAAGCTTGCCTGAAGAGGAAGGTCTTTGTCTGTTTCCGGAAAGACAGCAGAGATGGGGCAGTCCTGGCCTCCAATGGAAGGGAGTTCCAGAGTCTGGGAGCAGCAACAGAGAAGGCCCTTTCATGTGTTCTTCTGAGACTCACCTCTGAAGGTGGCGGGATGGAGCCTATTGAGACACAGTGAGCTCTAAGTGCTAAACAGACATTTTTTAGGATCATAATTCTCGAGGCCTGCACAGTTGTGTATGGACATAAGGGAATGGAAGACAAAGTTACGGTATGCTGGAGAAGTACACAAAGCATGCAAAAATCTGTATTGTGCAGAATTCAGACCAGAGGCATAAGGAGGTTTTTTTTTGTGCAGTACAGAAGGCACTCTAGAGGTAACGGATCATTGTATAGCAGAACCTTGTGCAAATGTAGTGCTTCTGTTTTATAGCTGGACATGTACCTCATTTTTTGCTCTATAAGACTCACCTGACCATAAGATGCACCTAGTTTTAAGAGGAGGAAAACAAGGAAAAAATGTGTCGCCTAAGGCAGTTATGGCAAACCTTTTAGAGACCAATGCCCAAACTGATTCAAAACCCACTAATTTTTAGCAAAGTGCCAATACAGCAATTTAACCTGAATACAGGTGTCTGTGAAGGGGCGATGTCGGGTGCCCACAGAAAGGGCTCCGAGTGCCACCTTTGGCACCCATGCCATAGGTTTGCCAACACTGACCTAAGGCTTCATGGTGGGGGAATCCTGGCTGCAAAAGGGGAGGGCAGAAGCTCCATGGAGGAGACCTCCCTGCAAATGAGGTGATTTTTGACTGGGGAATCCAAGCTGCAAAAGGGGAGGGTTGCAAACGAGGTGATTGGGACTAGGGAATCCAGGTGCAAAAGAGGAGGCTTGCAAACAACGTGATTGGGACTGGGGAATCCGGGCTGCAAAAGGGGAGGGTTGCAAACAAGGTGATTGGGACTGGGGAATCCAAGCTGCAAAAGGAGAGAGTTGCAAGCAGGGTGATTGGGATTGGGGAATCCAGGCTGCAAAAAGGGAGGGCAGAGGCTCAGTGGAGGAGACCTCTTTGCAAATGAGATGATTTTTGTCTGGGGAATCTTGGCTGCAGAAGGGGAGGGTGGGGAGAGGCTCCCTGGAGGAAGCCTCTTTGCGAGGTGATTGGAACTGTGGAATCACGGCTGCAGCAGGGGACCAAGATATCAGACTGCAGTCTCCCTTCTTTGTTCTGACCGCACTGTTTGTTGGGCTGGATCCCAGCTGGTAACTTCTCTCTAAATGAAAATCTGTGATACAGTGGGCCCTCGTATATATAACAAATGGATTGTACAACATAAAATCTGTACAACATAAAAAATTCTGGAGATAGGGTAAATATGTGTAACAGAATCGCCTATGGGGCAAATCCATACAACATAAAAATGGTTGTGATTAAGGATTACTCGGTTTTCAATGCATTCCTATGGGAAATTTGTATAAAGGAAAATTGGCTTAACATGATTTCATTGGGAACAAATTAATTCCTTTATACAAGGTACCACTGTATATATGTAGTGGGGACTACTGTATTTGCTCTATAAGATGCACAGGCATTTCCCCTTACTTTTGAGGGTGGGGGAGTGTGTCTTATAGAGCGAAAAATACAGCACAGCAGAATCCCAATTTATGAGATTAATCTGTTCCAAGCGCATGCTCGTAAATTGGTTAGCTCGTACGTCAGGGAGCAGTTTCCCATAGGAATGCATTGAAAATCAATTAATCAGCTGAGCTTGGCCAGATTCCTAGAGAGGAAATAGGGAAGAAGTAAGTTGGGATTTTTGGTTGTTGGGCATATCGTAAGTCGGGGTAGCACTGTAAATAAAAAGCCATTGATCACTTGTAGAATGGAAGAGATATTTATAGGTACACTCTGTCTAAAGCTCGTGTGTTCAGTATATCCCATGGGGTAGAGCACACTTTTACATGTGTAAGGTGTTGAGTTCATTTCTTCAGGTTAGAAAAAAAACCCATATCTGAAACATGAGGCAGTAGCTGCCTTTCATTGTCCAGCAAAAGGGCTAGGTGAGATGCATCAGTGGTCCAAGTTGTTACAAGGCATGGTTTATGTTTGTGATGCACATGTTAATAGAGGAGCATGTGTGAGAAGATGTGAGCTTAACAGCACAACCTATGCCATTTAGATCTATTGGACAAACACACCCACAAATACTCGGTCCACTCTGAATGAATGTATTAGAGCAGTGGTGGTGAACCTTCAGCACTCCAGATGTTTTGGACCACATCTCCCAAAATCCTTTGTCACTGGCAAGTCAGGGTGGTTTAAAAATGATTTTTTTTAAAAATAAAAATAAAAATCAGATTTTTTAAATTTAAATCAGATTTTTTAAATTTAAATCATATTTTTTAAATTTAAATCAGATTTTTTAATTTAAATGCTTTTTGAGGAAAAAGCTCTCTAAAGATCCTGTACTAGTTAAGATGCATTATAGTCCAAAGGTTATTCACCATGAAATTAGTTTTTAATTATAGGTGAAACTCAAAAAATTAGAATATCATGCAAATGTTCATTTATTTCAGTAAGTCAGCTTAAAAGATGAAACTAATATATGAGATAGACTCATTACATACTAAGCGAGATATGTCAAGCTTTACTTTGGTATAATTGTGATTATTATGACACGCAGCTTATGAGAACCCCAAATTCACAATCTGAAAAAAATTAGAGTATTACACAGAAAAGAGGACTTTGGACCACTGAGCAACAGAACAGTTTTCCCCCCCCCCCCCGTAGCCCAAGTAAGATGCCTCTGACATTGTTTGTTGTTCAGAAGTGGCTTGACAAGAGGAATATGATATTTGAAGCCCATGTCCAGGATCTGTCTGTGTGAGGTGGCTCTTGATGCACTAATGTGAATAGGGAACCTTTTCACATTATTCTAATTTTCTGAGATTGTGAGTTTTGGGTTTTCATAAACTGTATGCCATAATCATCACAATTATACCAAAGGAAGGCTTGGCATATCTCGCTTAGCATGTAATGAGTCTATCTGATATACTGTATTAGTTTCACCTTTTGAGTTGACTTACTGAAATAAATGAACATTTGCACAATATTCTGTTTTTTGAGTTTCACCTGTATGTAGCATAAGGCTGTATTAATCCATTCACAATGCCATGCTCTCCCAGAGGTTTCTGATTATTTGGGGTAATTTTTCTATCTAGAAGATATTATCAAAGATGCTTGGTTTTGCTATTTTCAAAACTGTGCATCTGGGTCTGCAATTTTCGCTATTTTCATAGCAAAAATGTTATAAAATAAGCATCAGAATTGAGGAAAAGACCTTAATCCCATTGTTCCTCTGCAAATCTATGTACACAGAATCAACCCCCTTACATCTTAAGTGCTACGTTTCAAGAAGTTCAATGAATAGAAGGTTGTTTGGAATTGAATAGGTCTGCACAAGGAGTAAATTTTGAGGAGGGAGGGGCAAGCAGTAAAATGAAAATGAAACTTTTTGAGCACTGTACCCCACATCTTGAGATCTTTATGTGTATAGCAGCTTGAGGGTTTTCATTCTCACTCTTCCTTGAGGAGAAAAACCTGTAATGGCAGCAGGCTGTAAAAGACCCAGTTTAAGTTTTTTAAAAGATATTTTAACCACATCCATTAACAAACATCGATGTTTAAGCAAATACAAGTATACATAATGCTATATAATGTTATTGTTTTGGTTAAATAAAACTATTTGTGTATGTGTGTGTATGTGTATGTATGTGTGTGTGTGTGTTGTGTCATTACTCGTGACTCCATGTCCGTGGAGTTTTCTTAGCAGGAATACTGGAGTGGCTTGCCAGTTCCTACTCTAGGCGTCTACATAACCAAATCAGTAATTTTCTGATACAACTGTAAAACTAATCTGAAAAGTTATTGTTTTAAAAATGAAACCTTCATCTGGTTGTGAATATTAAGATTAAAACAATTCCAGCAAAAATGAGTCTTTAATTATGGTTTAAATCAAGTCTTACTGAGTAGTGATTTAAATCCAAGTGATTTAAATCAAATCCACCCTGCTGGCAGTACAGGCTTAGATTCTGGGAGTTGTGGTCCAAAACATTTGGAGTGCCAAAGGTTCACCACCACTGCATGAGAATATCATTTGCTATTAATCCCAGAACGTTTGTAGTTTTATAGGCCAATTCTTCACAAAATAATTCTGCATAAGACAGGAGAGATAACGTATTGTTATTTTTGTTAAACCCGGGATGCAGTTCGTTGAGGCTGCAATATATAAGCATTTGTCTGGGAGTAGGCACCATTAAATTACAGTAGTACCTTGTATAAAGGAATTAATTCGTTCCAAATGAAATTCTGTTAAGCAAATTTTCCTTTATACAAATTTCTGACAGGAATGCATTGAAAACAGAGTGATCCCATTTTTATGTTGTACAGAGTCGCCCCATAGGCGATTCTGTTAAGCAAATTTCCCCTATCTCAGGAATTTGTTATGTTGTACAGATTTTATGTTATACAAACCGTTTGTTATACAAGGGTCCACTGTATTCTCCCTGTTCTGATTCATGTTCAGCACAGTTTACCATAAAGGCCAAATTGTACAGTTTGCCTCCAAATTGCAATTAGGAAATAATAAGTTTTGAAGCAGACTTCAGTTTCTAGTTTCTGTTTAGCACAGCTTTCCTGAATGTTGCATCCTTTGGGCGTGCAAATCCCACCATTGTCTGTTAGCCGCCCATCCTGGAGGGGGAGAATAGGAGTTGTAATCCAACATAGATGGAAGGTGTCTTGTGGGGGAAGACTGGTGGAGTGAATTAAGCTACTCCCTCTCCCCACCCCCCATCATGAGCCAGAAACATTTCTGCCATTTTCCCACAGGTCACCAGGAAAGTACTGCAGCTTGATTCCCCCACAGCACTGAATCTTTCCCAACGTCCAGCCTTATTTGATGGTTCTGGCCAAGTGGTGTTCAAACTTCGGCCCACAACTCCCATAGTCCTTTGTCATTGGCAATACAGGCTTGGAATTCTGGGAGTTTTTTTTTGGGGGGGGGGGTTCCAAAACATCTGGAGGGCCAAAGTTTGGACACCCCTGTTCTAGCCTCACTAGAACAGGGGTGTCCAAACTTTGGCCCTCCAGATGTTTTGGACCCCCCCCCCCCAAAAAAAAACTCCCAGAATTCCAAGCCTGTATTGCCAATGACAAAGGACTATGGGAGTTGTGGGCCGAAGTTTGAACACCACTTGGCCAGAACCATCAAATAAGGCTGGACAGTTTGTAGTCTGTTCCTTGCAACAGTTTGTAGTCTGCAACAGTTTGTAGTGTTCCTCATGCAACACTTTGTAGTCTGTTCCTTCTGCGCCGCCATCTTGGCTCTGTATTTGCATTGCAAATAATCTCACCAAAAGACCAGTTCTTTTGCTCACATTCTCTCTGCTTGGCAAACAAGCTTCCCTCCTGCCTGAGAAGCAGCAGCAAGGGCTTGACAGCTCTTCAGCCTGTTGTTCTTGGCTGTGGTTAAAGGGACAGCTTTCCCCACCCAGTGGGTGGGTGGGAGGGGAAGGGCTCGGGGAGTCGGGTGCCCTCTCTGAAAAGAGAGAATTTATCTTGCTTGGAGGGAGGACTGGGTAGATGATGATCAGTCTGCTGCTGTACGGAGACCTTTCTCTTGTGCTGGGAGGAGTGGGCGTCTTCCGTCCCAGTGTGTGGAGCATGGTATGCTATATAAGCTCTCTGTTGGGTGGCACCCATGTATCTCCTCAGGGGCTGCATTTCAGTTTTATGGCACCAGTAGCACAACGAGTCCTGAATTGGTGGACCATTGCATATGAATATGTTCTCTCTCTCTCTCTTTTTTTTTGTTTCTTATTTCTTTCTTCCTAGGAGCCTCCAAAGTCTACTAAAAGCTCTACAAAAGCCAGCAGTGGTGGTGGCGGCAGCAGCAGCAGCAGCACTGGTACCAGTGGAAAAGATGGCAGCACAGAGAATTCAGATGAGGTAGGGTGTTTATTCTGCTAAGCATCAAGTCCTTTCCTGAGTAAATAGCGAGCTGGCTTGGGTTTGAATTTGATCTGAAAACGGCAGTTCTTGAAAGTGACTTTAAAAGCTGCCGTCCTGTCTGCATTTATTTACTTGAAGGTAATTCCAGTTGAATGCAGTGACATTTACTTCCAAGTAGACAGCTACCAAACATTTAGTTTTGAGTTCTCATTTTAGGACAGGAGACAGCTGCATCTTGCTTAATTATGCATTGGTGCTCTCAAAAGGACCCTTTGTGTGTTCGTGTGTATGGCAGGCATACACATCCAACTACAGTGGTACCTTGTATAAAGGAATTAATTTGTTCCAAATGACATTCTGTTAAGCAAATTTTCCTTTATATATAGAAATTTCCCATAGGAATGCATTGAAAACAGAGTGATCCCTGATCGCGACCATTTTTATGTTGTATGGATTTGCCCCATAGGCGATTCTGTTAAGCAAATTTCCCCTATCTCCAGAATTTTTCATGTTGTACAGATTTTTTTGTTGTACAAACCGTTTGTTATATGAGGGTCCACTGTAGTATGCTTCAAGATGACAAGTGTGATGGTTTAAATTTTTCAGAATCTCCACTGGTAACACTTAAGTTTTATAACACATAGATAAGATGAGTGACTGAAAAACCTGAGAGGTTTATATACCTGGTTCTGCAGACCATATTTTAAATGTCCTTAAGGAAGCTTCAATGTGGATGATATATTGAAAGACACCCCCCCATGTTCTGGATTTTCCCAGAGTTTCAGGGAATTTCATCTTCTGCTTCTGGTGTAGTAATTTGTTGCAGATCTCAGGAGTTAATCTGGTGGGATTGGTAAAGATAAGATTTAAGTGGGAGAAATCAAAGACCTGAAAATACTGGGAACGAATGCGAGTGATTTTAGTTTATGGTTGTTGAGTATCTGGAGGGAAATATTACACTGAGGCAATGTGCTGAAGTTTTCGGGATGGTTTGAAACAATATGTAAATACTGCTGGTTATTTATGTGGTTTGTATTAGAAACAATAATGGCCGTTATTTCCTAAGCGTCTTCTCATCAAAAGGTGAGGAGTCTAAAGTAAATGGGACAGAAAATAAGACCAAAACCTTCAGGGAAGTAAATGGAGCATGTACGTAGCCTGCATAGTTAAGAGCTACTGAAAGTCCATTGGCACACAGTATTATTAATGGGAGAGAAATTCATGGGAGTGATGCATATTTCAAAAGAGGGCATTAATGGAGCTGTCTGTGGCACAGGAGAAGAGCTTCTTGCAAATTGTTTCAGTGCATACACGGGAATGGTGAGGTTTTAGATTGCATCACCTCCTGCCCTTGAAGCTTTTTTTTTAAAAGAAAAAGAAATCCAATATCCTTATCTAGGAAAAATGAAGCATTAGAGGTGAAACAGTTATAGTGTATTCCTTGTTTGAGAGTAAAACAGCAGTGTCACTGCAAGATTCTGTATTACTACTATATTTTATTTGCAAGTATCAGGTCAAAGTTGAGAGGGTACATAGGTGATTTTTTTTTATCTTTTTGCCAAGACTTGAGTTAATACCATTCTCCTCATTGGCGGCTCCCAATCTTTGTTTGCAGCTCTGCAACTTTAAAGGATTATGAAGTTTCCATGATTTGGAGTGCTTGAAGTTCCTATGTACAGTAATTCCCCCATTTATTGCAGGGGTTAGAAACCTGACCTGGACTGCAATAAAGGAAAATCTGCGTTATGTGGATGCTGGGTCATGAGGGGACTGAGGGACCTGACTGGAGCCTCCTACACTTACCTAGATCTGGAGCTGCCCCGAACAGGCCTCCGACAGGGTTCCCGGGGCCTGTCGGAGGCCCCAGAAATGGTTTCTGGTGAACCAGAATACTACAAAAGGGATCAAAGCACCTAGGAGAAGGAAGAGGAGGTGGCGATCTCTGCCTCTGTTGTCTCCCCCCCTCCTTCCTTGCTTTCCTTGCAAGCTGCCCAGGCTGGGTGAAGATCATTGGGCGATCTCCCTCAATCAGGGGCAGCCAAGGCTGTTCTCTGCAGCCACGCCAGACAGCTGATTTTGACAGGTTGCACCTGTCAAAATCTGATGTCTGGTGGGGCTCTGGAGAGCAGCGTTCAGCTCCCATTGATTGAGGGGGTGGGTGGGACAGCCTTCCCATGGGAATGCACTGAAAACCATTTAATCTGTTCCCTTTTTGCCTTTTTCCAACCTGTGGAATGGATTAATTGATTAATTGCATTCCTCGGGAAACTGTGATTCGACTTACGAAAAACCCGACTTACGAAAATTAATTTTGTAAGTCGAGGTACTACTGTATATACGTGCTAACTTAACATTTAATAGTTGGTTGCGAGAATCTGCCTGTTTGTAACTAGTAATTGGATTTAGACAAGGGAGACTTGTTTCTAAATAGGCATCTGTATCGTATTGCCACTGGTTAATTGCAGACATAATAAAAAAATTGAGGCACATTTTTGTTTGGATTCTTAAAAGATGGATGGAATTTGGTGTTTTATCTTAAACCTGGGAACTTTGCCTTTTCTCATAGTTCTTTATAGACCAGGCACATTAAAAAATTGGATGATAGGTTCCAACGAATGGAGATTTAGGATTTGGGTATAGGTGCTCTTTGCTTGCTGCATCTGTGAAAGAAGTCTGCTTTGTGTCTTTGGACTGAGATTACTGATTTGATTCATTTAATTCAAAATATTTCTATCTTGTCTCTGTCCTTAAAAGGATCCAAGGCAGCTCCCATCATTAAAAGACAGTATTTGAAGCTTAAAAAATCGAGTATACAGTACAAATACTAAAAAGGTTCAATCGGATATCACAACAAAATGGGGAATAAAAGCAATACCAAAATATATATTCAAAGCAGTAAGGTTCAACAGTCAATTTAAAAACTCCACTTTGGCAGCCAGCTGCTGGCCTGAAAAGATCTTTGCCTGCTTATTCAGACTTCTAGTGTTATCGCCTTCTTTCAGAACAATTTTATTTGAAACAAATTTCTTTCTTTCTTTCTTTCTTTCTTTCTTTCTTTCTTTCTTTCTTTCTTTCTTTCTTTCTTTCTTTCTTTCTTTCTTTCTTTCTTTCTTTCTTTCTTTCTTTCTTTCTTTCTATCAGAATTATGGCCTTCTTTCATAACAATTTTATTTGCAATCAATTACTTTCTTTTCTTTCCTGCTTTCTTTCTTTCTTGATATCAGAATGTCTCACAGTTTAAAATTATGGGGATATATGAAATATGACTAAAATTAAAAAGAAACTAAAATGTTATGGGAGTTAGACTATCTTTGAGAAATTATTTTCTTTTGTGGTCCTAAAAAGCACTGTGGGGTCATTTTGCTCATCAGTAAGTTTACAGTGCAACACTTCTGGAAGAGAAGGATTGGCAGGTTGCACACCATTTATCCAGGTTTACTTGCAGTGCTTTACCAATCTTCAGGCAAGGTTCTTCTATGAATTAACCACAAGTATGTGAAGCTATTTGGGAATGTCATTTCGTGTATGTTGGGGTTCCAAGTAGAAAGAGATACACAAGCTTCTGGGTAGTTCATGATGGAATTTTATGTTCCTCATAATATTACCCAAGCAAGTATAAGGGTAGTGCTCCCCGAGTAACTGAAGGGTTCCCTGTTTCCTCCATAACAGTATTGGTCAAAGCTGGGCAAATTCCTGGGGTCTGGAGGCTCCTTTCCCATCCTCAAGATGCACTATTAGCTGCATGAAGCCCAGACTACAAAACAAATTGAAAAGCAGAACTGTCTGGAAGTCTGGTGCTAGTCTGATGAAAAATGCTTTCTTAATGCTAAATAGGTGCAATGGAAAGATGCCACTTCTTAAAAGGTGCATGGCTCCTGGAGATTACTATTTAAAAATCAACCACCCTTTGGCATGTTAGGGGTATAAATCCTTTTGTAGCCTGCAGGTCTTGTGAGTCCCGCTACTTGTGGTGGCAAGGGGTTTCTCCTTCCCAATTTGAACTCCAGCGGTCCTAAACGCCAGCTTTATGAGTCATATTCCGTTGTTCTTTGTGATTAAATCTGCCAAGAGCATTGAGGAAAGCAAAGCATGATCATTTTTCTGATTAGAAAAGCTGTTGTAGCAGGGATGAAGAATCTGTGACCTCGGGGTCACACACTGTCTTCGGTGTGATTTAGAGAGCTTTCTGCAAATGTTCCGTTCACAGCTTTGGAAAGGTAGAAGGAAGGAAGGAAGGAAGGAAGGAAGGAAGGAAGGAAGGAAGGAAGGAAGGAAGGAAAAGAAGAAGAAAAGAAGAAAGACAGACAGATGTATCACTACTTTAGCCTTTGGTCACACCCACTGGGGCATAGGATGCCTTAAAAGGGTGCCCCTGCAGGAATGAGACCTTTGATGAAGAAAATTAAAATTAGATTTGAGATTTAGATAATGTGGAATGGAGAGAAAGACCAATCAAAATGGTAGTGATATTTCTTCTGTCTTGTGACATCTTAGAGATTTGCCAGCTTTGGATGATGTGTTTTATAAGCTGCATGAACAGATATTCTCAGATGCATGTGTTTCAAAGATACAAAGGGAGAAAAATGATACAAAGAAAAACCAAGTTAAATAGTGAAGCCTAGGCCCTTGATAAATAAGTTGGCCATCAAGATGCCACAAGATGTTAAGTTTTGTTTCAGTGGTTGTACACAGCAGCAGCATTGCCACCAAGGTTTGCTGTTATTACCATTATGACTAGGGTTGCTATCATCCTTGTCATCATTTTCTGCGTCAACTTAGGAAGTTCAGACTGCCAAAAGAACTGTTGATTCAATTCTACAGAGGTGCTATTGAATCTAGTATCTGTTCCTCTATAACTGCCTGGTTTAGTTCTGCAACTAGGCATGACAGATATAGACTTCAAAGGATAATTGGAACTGCAGAAAAAATATTGCTACTAATCTGCCATCTATTGTGGAATTGTATACCATACGAGCTAAAAAGAGGGCGATGAAAATATACACAGATTCCACACATCCAGGACATAATCTGTTTCAATCGTTACCCTCAGGGCGGCATTTTAGGGCATTGCATACTAGGACAACTAGATATAAAGATAGTTTCTTTCCAAGTGCTATCAAACTGTTGAATAATTAATTTTTACTTCTATTCTTCCTTTTGAATAATGGGTTATATTGTATTGTTGTACTGTATTTTTATTGTTTACTATCTGATTCTTATATTTCCTTTTATATCAAGAGCATATTTTACCAAGACAAATTCTGGGTGTGTCCAACCATACTTGGCCAATGAAAGTATTCTGATATATTTATAGTACATTTTTCAAATTAACGTCTTAGCAATCATTGTTTTGTATTGCCAGGAATTTTCACTTACTTTTTAGACACATTAAGAAATGGGAGAGCCATGTGGCCATTACACAATGCAAATGCAAGTCTAGGCTATATGTGATACCTTTATAGGCCACTAATAAAATAACAAAAATGTCATTGCAAGCTTTCAAGGGCAATATCTGAAAGCATGTGCCAATAGTTCAAACATGGCAAAATATGTGGTTTGCCAGGAGATCATTCTTAGATGTAAAGTTCTTGGCAAGACGATATTCGCCAGGCAATCTTCTTAGATGAGGCAGGAAGCAGTAAGGCTGTTGTTAAAGCTAGATCCGAAGACACAGCTTTATTGATGATCACAATAAACTCTGATGTGGCAGTGCGGCTATTGCTACTTAACGATAAGTTTTTTAAAAGCTGCAGTTTTTGCATCTCTCTCTAAATTTAAAACCAACATTGGAACAGTTTCTGAGAATCAAGGTGTGTGTGTGTGGGAGTGACACCTAAAAATGAGCTACGCAATTTGCTGACTTTGTTCTAAAGAGTTAATTTCATTTGGAAAGCTATCAGCAGGAAACAATCTGGGGATCCATTAGGAAACATTTCATTCAGTGTTGGGTGAACCAATGGCACGGGTGCCAAAGGTGGCATTTGGAGCCCTTTCTGTGGGCGCCCGGCATTGCCCTTTCACAGCCACCTGTATTCAGGTAAAATTGCTGTATTGGCACTTTGTGAAAAATTTGTGGGTTTTGAATTGCAGTTTGGGCACTCGGTCTCTAAAAGGTTCACTATCACTGGTCTAGTTTTTCAAACCAAAGGAGGAAAATATTTA